>JAOTAV010008671.1:0-28254 GCA_026546445.1 Cyclargus thomasi | reverse complement strand
ATAAATATTCATGAATAAATAAATAATTTTTGAAAAAACACAAAATTCGCGATACTTTTTGAACACAGTAGTATATTCCTAGAAAAGGGCACTGGATAGTTTTTATTTCAGGAATTGTACGGATCTCAGAAAAAAAGAATTTCGTCGCAACATCTATTAAATAAATATATTGTGTTCATGAGCGTCTAGTTCAGTACAATATACGGTTTGATTGTTTCAGTTTTTACGAGTGAAGTTATTTTCTCTTTGATGCTGCAGAATAAACTTGTATGACCCATCCAAAGTTATAGTTGGCTGCACAACGAGACTGTATATCTGATCTTATATATGTAGTAAACATTTCAAACGAAGTATAGAAGAACTTCTGTTTAATTTGTTTAGGGTTAGTACCTATGGAAATGAAGACCAGTGGATGAAAACAACTTTATGAAAACTTATGGAATACACCGTCTCCTTATTGAGGGACTTTAATTTACAAGTTATGGTGACAAAGCTTCACAACGTCTTAAGGAGTTCCGGTTCGTTAGCCAAATGAATGAGGAGCAACGAGCAGAAAATACGACGAGATGTTCACGAGATTCACGACGACACACCGCACGACGACACTCGACACACATGAGCGACTAACACATGTTTCACTTAACATAACAACGCCCGCAATTCATTAAGAAATAGAATAAATCAGGGAGCTCATCCGACATATTACGAGGTTTCAGCGGGAGAGGGGTAGGAGAGGAGGGGAGGGGGGAGGAGTAATTAATGAGCCGCGGGGGGACGCGTTATTTTGTTTGACAAATGAAGTTCGGCGAACTAACATTAGCGCTAAGTGTTTAGCGGCAGGAAATTTGATCGCAATCTCAAGCACAGCGACGCATCGCCAACAACAATATTGTGCTTTTAAATTTAGCTCGTTTTGTGGCTGCAGAGGATGATTCATGGGAGCGAATATAGCGTTTATGATCCTGCTCGGTTCAGCGATCCGCGTGCGCCTAGAAGTTTCAGTGTGCTTTGAGTTATTCAGGTTATCATCACTCAGAGCTGAACAAAGAGTGTAACCGGATAGCAGTCGGCCCGAGAACGGGGTATTGTTGTGTTTATTACCGGACACCGGACACACGGGGCCGTGCGCTGATCGCTGCAAGATGGCGCACCACGTGGCGGATATCAGCCGGACTGCTTCTGCAAGGCCTGTCTTACCACAGAATAAACAGATGCCAAGCTTATGCACATGTTACACCTCACTTATATTTCTGTACTCGATAGTTAATACTATAAATGCAGAATAGTATCTGTCGGTTACCTCTTCAAGGTCAAACTGTAGAATAGATTTTTCTGAAATTAGGTGTGGAGATACTGTGAGTCCCGGGGACGGATACATATATTTTTTTGCTGGAAAATGTACTGCTCTCGCGTGATAAACGATGTTTGGCGCAACGGATATATTCTGGAAGACTACAGCCTTTAGTGGTTTTAATATCGAAAAGGTCGCCTTTATGTGAAGTGTGCGGTTCTGTGTACCTACTGCATATAACCACGTAGCGGACAGAGATAGGTAAACAATGATGCGGAGTGGTCCGGCCGGTGGCCGCGCGTGTGCGGTACTAATTACATTCCTCGGTCAACACACCACCGAATATCTGCGAATGTATGATGGAGATGAAATCTATTAACTACTAAATACTGTATCACGTACATAATGTGACGCGTCTTATATACCTTCTGCCTAATGTTACTGATTCAGATTTAAATATCGCATAACAATTCTGATGTAATTGATTTCTCCCGGATACTAATATTGTACGTTTGCTTAATAGAAGCAATTTATGTGTTATTAGTTATTTGTTATTATTACAGAATATTAAGTCGCTTCACTGAGTCTGTAGCATGAAAGAGTTTGCATAGTCTATACATATAATAAAACTGTAGAAATGAAAATTCTGTACATTAAAGATATTCAAAAAATAATAAGCGGGGGGTCTTTCTAGGTCGATATAGGAGCCAAAAATGAAGATAGTTTTTTTGTCTGTCTGTCTGTATGTTTGTTCCAGCATCACGCGAAAAGTACTAATCCGATTTGAATGCGGTTTTGACAGTTGTTTTTGTCTTTTTCTAACTTAATATCTGGTGTATAAAAATTTTTCCTCCTCCCCTCTAAGGGGACAAATGAGGGGGTAAGAGTTTTATCAAACTTCTTCTTTAACATGAAAACTACTGAATACGGTCTTCGCAGATGTATTTGTCTTTTTTCAACTTAAAATCAGGTGCATAATTTTGTCCCCCCCTCCTCCACCTCTCTAAGAGGATAATTAGGGGATAAGAGTTTGTATCAAACTTTTTCTTCAACACGAAAACTACTGATTTAATTTGAATGCGGTTTCTACAGATGTATTCGTCTTCTTTCAATGTAACATTTAGTGTTTAAATTTTTTTTCCCTCACCACTCTAAGGGTACAAAAGAGGGGGTAAGAGTTTGTATCAAACTTCTACTTTAACATGAAAACTACTGACTCGTTTTGAATGTGGCTTTCGTAGATGTATTTGTCTTCTTCCAACTTAAAGTCTAATGCATAATTTCCTCAACACTAAGGGAACAAAGACAAAGTAAGAGTTTGTATGAAACTTTTTCTTTAACACGAATACTACTAATTAGATTTGAATGCGGTTTTCGCAAATATTATAGTCTTTCTTGAATGTAACACCTGATGGTGTATATATATATATATAACTTTTTCTGCACAGTACAAAAACTACTAATTCGATTTGAATGAGGTTTTCGCAGATACTTTAGTTTTCTTCTAATTTAGCATCTGGTGTATAAAAAATTAAAAAAATATATTTAACACATAATCGTCCTATCCGCGGACGAAGTCGCGGGCAAGAGCTAGTTAAATAATAAATGTAACAAAATGTTATTGGACTGTCAAAAACCAGCATGTTCCCCAAACTTTTAGCATAACTACAACAAAACAGAACAAAATAAACGCGAATGTGTTATCTGCCGACTCAAGTGTCATTATAACTCGGAGAACACGATACCTGACGCGGGATTAGCTCGCTACATGTTAAATATTAAGCCCTAGGGCTTTAGACCCCCGCTCGGCTTTTGTTGAGATGTCTTAATAGCTCTGCCTTTGAAGTTAAGCGTTTAAAGCTAATATAACTTTTAATCTCGCAAGGGACTCACACGGTTGCTTTAGCGATTTCATGAAGCAGATAGAGACTACTAAAATGAAAACAAAAGAATGCGTATCAGATGCTGTAGAACTTTCCACATACTAAATGGTTTAATACCATCCCACTGAACGCTAGAGATAAAACCGCCAGTAAACACGTTCACACGGCTCGGCGCGCGGTGCGCTGTAAGCCGCCCGACACCGCGGTACAATTCGACGAGACAATAAAAACGCGTATAATTAAGCCGTCAGCGTTGTGGAAAGATTTACCGGCGCGGCGTGGCGCGGTGTGGTGCGGTGCGGTATGGTGCGGTACGGTGCGGTGTGGTGCGGTGTGGTGCGGTGCGGTGTGGTGCGGTGCGGTGCGGTGTGGTGTGGTGCGGTGTGGTGCGGTAAGGTGTGTTGATGCACCGCGCGGGCAGGCTCGCTCGCTCGCTGATGATTTATGTGACAACGCCGAGCGCTGCACTGGCACAGGCTCTGAATGCACGCTGCTCTATTTTTCATAACTCATAACTTGTCATCAACAATATAACTGCAGAAGCAGCTCGAGGCCAATAAAGTAATATAGTTATCCTTAGCGGTTTCTAGAGTTCGTACCTAAAGGGGCGGAACTAAGACTTTGATGTCTGTCTGGCTCCTGGCTGTATCTCCAGAACGGTAATGGCTAGAGAGTAGAAATTTTTCAGACAAGCTCTCATACAACAGACGTGTTTTATTTCAAGTTTGTTGTTCTTGGTACTAGATCGTTATACTATAACAGTAATAGATTTACATCGCGCTATCGCTTGTTAGGAAGTGTAAGACTGTTAAACTTTCAGATCTATGTTTTCTCAATTTTTGCCCTTTACTGGTACGGGACCCGTCGTGTGCGAGTCCAACTCATACTTGGCCGTTTTTTTTAAGTACACCCCTCAATCTAAGACAAAAAGATTATATCTAGCTTAGGTTGATCCCTGTAAAATAAGCCTAAATAAATAACAATAAAATGGAGAAAATGATAGAGCAATACTCCAGTCTGTAAAGAGCCTAAGCTGTTAGCGCAGCCTCGCTTCTTATACACAATGAGTCCACTCGCGAAGCAACAATTTCGCAACGTGACAGGCGATCAGTTTTAATATACTCGTAGTCGTAGCTGCTCGTAGTGATTAAATTGATTAAGCAAATAAACTCGCCCTGGCTTTGGACGAGAGTCACAAGCGGTAGCGATTTACGAAAAAAATGAAAATGTTTTTATAAAACAATTTCATCTGTGGATAGAAAACTTTATTAAAAAATTCCTACTCGATAAACTTTACACAAATTTAAGGACCACGCCGAATAAGGAAAGAAGAATTAGAAGAAGGACCGCCAACAAAAATGTTACTTCTATTTCTGTAAATATATAGCATGTTTAGTTTTGCTTGAAAGTTAGGCTTTAACGCTACTTTAAAATTACGCAAGCGTTCATGACTTCAAAACACGTCAACCGAACATTTTGTTTTCAAGAAGCCTACAGCTTACGTCGTATGTTCATGGTAAGGCGGAGCAAGTCGGGAATATCTCAATATCGTGAGAGCGATGTCCAGTGCCCGCCGCTTGTCCGCCGCTTGTCCGCCGCTTGTCCGCCGCTTGCCCGCCGCTTGCCCGCCAGCAGTCGCACCCCACATTACCGCCGTACTTTTATCTCTATTTATACCGCGCAGCGTGTCATTACGCGTCCTCCTTGTTATTAGATAAACTGTAAACGGGCAGTTAGCGTTAAAAGCGGGGCGGACCGGAGCCGGACTTAATAGTATAGTATTAGCTTCGGGAATCTACATTTTTCAATGTTTTAATCACAGCTCGTCAGCTGCATAGTTTAATTCACGTAAAAATATAGAGCGTTAGCTGTAGTTCCTTTCTCACCGAAATCACTTTAAAATTATTATCTAATACCACCTATTTACAATGACTTTTTGACGAACATTAAACAGAAGAAGGCTTAAGGGATTTTCTTATTTGAAATAGGTTAATTCTAATTTATACGAGGTAAAGATTCGTCTGTAGACTTGAACGTCTATTGAAACTGGAAACCGTAATCTTGTATTACGATCTAAGTGAGCCGCTGCTTAGAATTGGCTTTATAATAAATTCATTTAGGTGTAGTTAGTATTTGAAAGCCTCTAAGCGCTCAATCCTAAGCCAATAAGACGCGGGGCAGGACGTAACAATACGCGGCACACGAGCCACCGAGTCGGGTGGGGCACCAGTTACAAAGGTAAGCGGGATACAATAATGTGATTTGGTCAATTTTATATTTTTCAGCATCTTTTGTTGTTCCGGCCTTTATTGTTACGCAAGAATTATGACGTACATTTTCCCGAATAACAACCACACTTAAAATCAGTTTAACCATTAAAGCCTGACGAGTTAAAACACGGAAACAAATGAAAATTTTTATTAGTTATCATAAGTTACAAAAAATGAGAAATCATATTATCATAGACATAAGTTACAAAATGTGAACTACTCCAGACGAGTTTTATTTGTAATGTACAAATAAAACTAGTCTGGAACAAGTCCCGCTTTCACTGCGAACCTACAAAGCTAACACGTCGCGCTCGGAAAAGGCTCATATAATCCCATATAGCAGGCGGCAGGCGGCGGTTACCGCACGTCACACGCCGCTCCTGTGTGCGTCGCCATTGTTAGCTCAGCCTGACTCGCTCAACTCGCGCTACTGTCTACACCGGGCTATCTAAGCCCGTAGCCAGAGATTACTTACATGCTCTAAGTTATTCTGCTTCATAGTAACCGTCTCTACCGTCTGATCTTAAACAACTTAATATCTGAGATTAGCTTTGAAACGATAAATTAGCTCTTAGCCTTACTATATATTCAGTTTGGTACCATGTCTGAGTGCGGTTAATACACGTTGGTTTATGGAAAACTAGCTTTTGTCTGCAGTTTCGTTCGCGTAAAATTCTAAAATTGGTCAAAATTCGTAGCCTATATTTCTATGCCTCCTTTCAACTCAGTCTATGCCAAAAATCAAGTCGATTGGTGAAGGAAGGACAAACGAACAAAAAAATAAGTACAATTTCCCATTAACAATATTAGTAAGGATCCATGAAGTATAATAGGGGAAATTGAAAGAGAGCCAGTTGACAAACCTTCGTCCTTTGGTCGGAATATGTCAATTCCATGTAAGTAGTAATCTATCAGCTGAGTTTGACATAACCCGACCAAATTTCTTAAACTCACGATCTGTTTTAACTTCTCTGATTGTGCATTGAGAGGTCGAATAACTAAATTCAAGACACAATACATTACAATTATAATATAATATTTTGTTTGCTGAAATTAGGCGTGGAGATACTTTGAACCCTGTTTAAGGATATAGGACACTTTTTTTTTCCGAATAAATATATACATGATAAACTAATTGTAAAATGTACAAGTTTCATGCCATTTTACTTACTTGCGCGATACTGTCTCCTCTTGGGAGATAGTTTTAACCGAACTAGCCATTATTTAGAGACTCTACAATAACGCGACCATCTACTACAGTAAATATAAAAGTCAGACTCAGACTATCATTGTATCGGATCTCAGAGGGAGGTTCGGAGAATTGTGCCGGCTGCCTGACGCTGCCCGTCCCCAAATGAACACGGCCACGTCACATAAGCGTCTTACAGCGCTGACTACGCTCTGATATGATCCCAAAACCTTTTATTGTGTATACACTAGATTGTCCCGTCTCCTGTAAGTCTCCTCGACTTATCCTGCGAACCGAAAGAATTGTGATTCTAAAGAAATAACAATTTAGATGGTATTTTTATTTTCACTTCTACTGAAATTAGTTTAAAGAGCGTGGAGTAAGGTTTTTAACAGTTTCAAAAGAAAAATATCTTACTCAGGGGCTTATACTCTATAATTCATTGGCAGATAACATGTAGAGGCCCTATACGGATAAAAATTCTCATCAGAACGTGATGAAACACCTTAATCTTTCATCAGCCGGAATTAATGGCAATATCGGTTTTCATCACAACGTTTGACGAACTGCCCTCATAAGAAGAGAGCTGTAAATCAACAGAACACTTCCGAGAAGTGTCGAGACGATTGAGTTGTCGTCGGCTGAAGTGTTTGACGAGTGACGACTCGTGTGGGAAAGTCAATAGCTGAGAAAAAGCTGTAAACGGGTCAGCGAAATGTTACAGTGAGTGCACTCGCTGCTGGAGACAATTGAGACATTCTCTAAAACAAACATGAACTATATTAAGTCGAGAGCGTAGGTACACAGACTCTGGTATTGTGGGTTTGTAGACTTTAAGTATGGGCGTCGATGACTGTTATTCTACAAAATATGTTCTTTCTTCTAAACAAAGGAATTTCGGTTTTTGTACATATTTATTTGTAAAGCTTTATAATATATTATTTATCTTATAAACATTTTGAATATTGAATATAACATCATATGATAATACTTATGAAAAGGCCCTCTAAAGGAACAAACTTGAAATGTCAAGGATCGTCGTCATTTCGTGAGCGCCGTACAAAGTCCGGGCGCGTCGCGCGGCGGGAGTTTGTTGTGAATTATGAAATCCCTCATCTTCAGGAGGTATTCCGAGGGGCCATTAAGTTCCGGATAATGAATCGCTTCTTTAATTAAACCCTTTGAATGCAGCCTTTACCGTTAATGACCTTAGAAATTAGCAAAAGTTTCCTTTCGAAAACTTTATTTTCTCAGTTTCAATGGGGTATTATACGAAAGGTAATTTGTATCAAAGAGTCGTTTCTAGGAAACGTCACGTATTTGAAAACGACTCGTTCAATGAAGACAATGACCAGAGGCCAGTGATTGCTAGCTGTAACACTAGCAAGTTCAGTCATAAATAGGATCTCGTGGATCAAGTTATATATAAGCCGGTTGTTTGATAGCTCGTAGAGTAATACGGTCACCGAGACGGCGAGAAATACAACTGGTGAATCTTATCCCCATCGGTATAAAGGCGTGCGGTACAGCTGGTCGGTCGGTCGGAGAGCAGTTATTGTGACCATTACAAGTTGGTCGTCTACCGAGTACCGCGAGTGGGCGAACTAACAATATCTCCCAGCTGCTGTTATCACATATCTAATTTTGTTTACGACGTGGCGTGCTCGCCGTTCGCGCCATCTTCGTATATTATATTAAAACGTAATGATATTATATAAATGGGGCAAAATAAATTGCCTGTTGGGCGCGAGTCGGCACAACACGCCTCGGAAATACCTCCCGGGCCTCCCACACGAAAAGAGTAAAACTACAAAGGGTGTTATTAACGAAGTTGGCCCGAACACGAAACGGGACTTGTCAATATTATTTCGGTTTCGTGAGAGCTACTTTCTAGTTTGTTTTTTGTTATTTATGAAGCTGGTTTTTCTGCAATGAGTTATATTTCCTATTTCTATGGCAACAGTTGTAAATTGTAATAGATTTATGATATACCAACGGGGATAGTTCGTAATCGGTTAGTTTGGGGAATGCGACAGTTCATAAATATTAATTTTATGTCACTATCTATATAGGTATCTCATACCGACTGGAATATAATTATAGGATTAAAGAGTTTTTGTTTCATTTAATATATCAGACAGATCCAAACGCAGTATAGTCAACGACAACGCGACAAGACATCACGAGACAGCGGAGAGCGGAGATCGGGGCGATGTTTGCCGACCCCTAAATTGTCTCCGCCGTAATTGAATTTATAATGGGTTAGTTTGAGTATTTAGTGGAGGTAACAGTTTACACATTACAGTCAAATATTTAGGAGCCCGGGACTTCGTAGTCCGCCCGGGAACTCCCGGAGCCTCGCGGATGCAATTAGGAGGGATAACGACGCATGTTGAGTGCTTCGTTTAATATTGATGCTATTTGTCATTTCTTCAACGACCAAGAATTCACTCCGACGGAATGAACATCAGCATAAGATGGGAATAGTCTACGAGACAAGAGTGGAAGACAGATGTTCTTGATAATTATTTTTGTGGTCTTGACTACTTAGATGAGTTTATCAACAGTACGTACAAATTGAGACATAGGATGTACTTACTGTGTAGTCTGTTGTTTTTAGCAGTATCCCAATGAAACAGAGAACGTGCTGATATATCAGTCAGCGCAGTTATAACCTCTAATAATATTGACTCGCCGTCCGCCCAGCGCCCTTCGAGCTGGTTACAGGCTGTGTGTTCTAACTTGTTACTAACTCCACTATGACTGAATGTTATATAACAAACATATTACATAACTTTCACCTCGTTAAACTATTTTTGTAGACATACTCGTATTATACAACACTTTCTAGTTAAGCTGGTCGTACTCTAGCAAATTCCAAATGGTCGGCCCGTTCGGTGTACTTTAGACAGCCCTGCGAAATGAAACCGTTTTTCATGAACGTTTATATCGGCAACCATAAAATATGGTAACGGTCGCGCTGATGGATGGTGACGGTCAGGGACATTATCCAGGTGGGCACTGTCCCCCCTCCCCTGCGACCCGCCCGTCATCCCCCCGCGGTCGCCCGCGTCCATTAGCGCTATTGCAGTGGGCCGCTCCACTATTGATGACTCATTTAACTTTCATTCGCCGTCCGCCCCGCGCCCCGCACCCCGCACCCCGCACCCCCCCGACCCGCCGCGGCCAGCCTTTTGTTCCGCGCTGATTTATTTGCGAGGACAGCGCTTTACGACTGCCATGAATGCTGAAAAAACTATCCCGGTAATAGAATTCAGCGGAACCGGGCGAACTAAACTAGCCAGAGCCATTAGAGTTGCGATATCCGTCGAGCAACAGCGGGGAAGCGCTAATACAGTGCAGCGTTCGTGAAATTTAATTCAGTTTGCGAGATTAATACTAGGTGAAGACGGGTCGAACGATACTCCGGCACGGTCCCGAGGGAGGGCGGGGCCCATAAATCCTCTGATTAAGATACTTTTAGCAGCCGTTTGGTAAGTTTTTAGTTGAATATCTGAGGGAGTGTCCCGCGGCACGTAACTGACACCCGCCGGCTGAATAATTAATACGACAGGGATTACGGCGGGAGGCCTCAGGCCGAGCCACGATTTTCCCGTTAATTACCTCATCGACCGATGTTCAAGTAGGCGCTAAAACATCTCAAAATAGTCCTGGAAAGTATTATCTCGTGTGGGCGGTACTCATCACTAAACTTTAAAACTTTAAACAAGTAAAAGTTCTCAAACTAAAAGGTCCGTACTCCAAGTTTGTGTGTTGTAGGCACGTGTTGTGTAGTATCGATTAGCAATTATCTCGGGAGGCGGTTAGCGTCACGAGTGCTCGGTCGAGGACTCGCCGAACTGTCCGCGAGGGCTTCCGGCGGCGGTGGGATACATCAAAGGTGAACAATTAATCGAGACCCCTCATTCACTGTACCTACTGGAATTAAGATACTTCGCTTGTTGTTGAACAACAAACATAACAATTAACTCCTTTCGTCTTCGTAACGTGATAACTTTTGAAACGGTGTCTATCGCCGGTAACGAACTATTTCAAAATAACTTTAAAAATCAAAACTCTCTGTTACCCTCACATTTAAATACCTGAATCAATTTGCGTGGAATTTAGCATCAAAATACTATACGGTCGTTGAATAAATAGTTATTATGAAGGCAAAAAGTACAGTCCCAATGTAATAAAAAGTGAAATCATTTCCTATCGGCTCTAGAAAGTAAATAGTACAGCAAAGTATAATACACATTATACATATTGTGACTTGGAATGAAAGTTGTGAAACTAAAATACAAGCTGAAAGGAATTCGCAGGAGCGCGGCTGTCGATGTGTCGTCGAGTCGGCGGTCGGAAGTGTCGACTCCGACACTCCGACACCGTCCGGACTCGTCCGGCTTCCGGCCCGCCCTGGCCGGAGGACGGCGCGGACGGAAATTAAACTTTTTATAACATACAATTTTCGAATTGAAAAGGGTGAAGCTTTTCTATGTGTCGATAAACTACAATCGCAAATATAAGGGGTGAGCCGAGTGTCAGAAAGATTCGGTGAAATGTTATGGGTGGAATTTGATATTATTATTGTAGGTAACCATTATATAAAATTGGTTGTAACAGTCATATGCTCTAAGAATGTATAAACTTTTCGTTTCTTGTATAAACATTGAATGTAATAAACATTGACAACATGTGTGGGAAAAAGCAGTGGTATATACTTTTTAGTAAGTTTTAGTATCATATAATACAAACACAATATATTTACGTCATCACACAACACGTCACACGCTTTTTGTAAATCTTCTTTGGAGATTTAAATGAGTGTCAAACGACATACAATCCGACGATAGAGAATAAAATAAATAGGACCTCTAAAATGATACGGCCATCTTCTGTGGAGAGATCAAAATACCCAATATAAAAGGTTTTGTGATAACTAAAACGTTTCTCAGAATACATGAATAAATTATTTTAGTACTAAATAATCTCCAATTTGAAGAACAAATTTCATCATAAACTAGGTGTTGCCGCGTGTCTGTGTCCGCGTGAAACTTTATAAATTATTTCGTTTTTACAGCATTTTTTGATTACCACTCAGCGGCTATTGGTCATAGCGTGATGTTATAAAGCTTATTATATTATATGTCTTCCTCGATAAATGGACTAATCAACACAAAAATAATTTTTCAATTCCGGGAAGTAGTTCCTGAAATGAGCGCGCCCAAACAAACAAATAAACTTTTCGGCTTTAGATTATTAGTATAGATATTTTGATATATAAAAGACATCATGATAGTAGACAGTTTTTTTTCGGATGAGCCAGTATATGTACGTAATCGGATACTTAAAATATTTCTACATACAGATATTAATAGCGGCAAATACCTGTTTCTAACATAATGTTCCACATATCGTCTGTCTGTCTGTCGCCGCTTGACGGAGTGACGAGCTTCACCTTCGTTCAGATCGTATGGGCTCGTGTCGAATCTCACACTCATAAATACCGACAGACAGGACGATTCCCGCCGCATAACAAACAATAAACTCTCAAACTAAACGCCTACGAGAGCGATAGAGGTCGTTATCGTCCCTGCAGCGGGCCGGAGTATCGTGTAGGAAATTATTGTTAATCGAGACGGATATATCACTTACGGCGACAATGTAGTCGATTTGTTGCATGTGATGTCTGCACGAAATTGCAAATAGAATGTGACGAGCGCAGCACCATAATAGCGCCGAGTGTCAGGCGGCGGCGGGGCGGGGCGCGGGGTGAGAGGCGGGACTCGTTAAATTTTAGGAGGCGACGAAATCGGTCGACACTCGACAGGGACTGAACTCAGACGACTCGACGGACGACATAAAACTGTCCATTAAAACTACTAACTGACTTCCAACTAACTGCAGATGCCGAAATCATAAAATGAACGTTCTCATAATTTATACATTGTATCTCCGAGACAATTTAGAAACGGCAGCGATTTGGAAACGCTCGGCCTCCGACACCTCGATAAATAATAAACGCCGAGCGTTTAAAAACAGGAAAACGCCGGAGACAGGAAGCTCTTTATTAGAAGATGACATTAAAAACTTTAGACACATTACTTACACTCGCCCCAGAGAATGTCACGGCGAGTCGAAGAGGGAGTCGTAAAAAAATCAAAAATACAGAGCCGAGATACGAAATCGTTTTATTATAATTGAGAGGCACACGCGTTATGCGGCACCCCTCCGTCCCCCCTCCCCCGGGAGCAGTTAGCGAGCTGCAACAGGCGGGAGTCCGCCGACAAATATGACACTTGATGGACTGTTATTGTTACAGGAAATAAGATCCGAGGCAGTTATCAAGAGCGTTATATGTGCCACTACAGCTACTGTGTCGCCTCGTAACTCACCGGGGGGCCCTCCCCGATACTTCAAATTACTTCAATAAAATACTGACAAATGGGGGAAGCCATTATGTTTTCGGCGCAATGATTCTGAGAGCGAACGAGTCTTCTATGAAAGGTCAATGTCTGTTTGCGTATCTAAAGAGTTGACGTGATAGGAAAAGTACAGTACCGTTGACCTGTTACAAAACCTAACTTACGAAGAAAAGGTAAAAAAAATGTCTACCTTCGACGTGAAAATGCACGGTGGCATTACTATAGGATTAAATAAAATATTCCGGAAGGAGCATCGCGTAATATGCAAGAAAAGCTGTCAACTAGTTGGACGTGAAATATCCGTCGACAGGAAGGTTGACATTAAAGAATTCCTCCGTGGGTGAGGGGATGAAAAATTCTACCTGATAAATTGTCACCGAGAGTTCGCGCTCCCCGCCGCCCCCCGCCGCGCCCCGCCGCCCTCCGCCGCCGCCCGCCCAGACGACAGACCGCGACAGTTTTACAGGATTAACTTTTGTAACGCTAGAAATATTCGACTTTACTTACATTTGTAGTTTCTTTTTAAAGTAACGGTGTTTTTAAACCTGCTACGTATTTTTTGATAACCGTTTAATTTTAGACGAAGTGAATGGATGTTAATAATATTATGTACAAAAAGTTTTAAGGACACAGTCGAAGTTTGTAAGCATACAATAAATAAAATTTAGCTTTTGATTAAGGATTTTGCTCTATGGTGTCAGCAGGTCCCTCACATTCAATATGCGAGTCGACAGCGGCGAGCGACAACAAACGGCGCGACCATTGACACAATGACAGCCAACCGCCGACGGAATTTAAAATAAATTGGAAACGGAACGCCACTCAGCGATCCCGCCAATACCCGACATATTACGTTCCCGAAATACGCCCGCGTCGACTCATCCACTCTCGTAAATTAGCCCGCGACGGATTGACGCGGCGACACCGCACGACACCGCGCGACATCACCCGTCGCCGCTGACAGGTCTCGCTGTCATGTTTCAGATTTCCGATGTGATGTTACGGTGAATTTGACGCTTTTTGTCGTCGACATCCCGTGCGGTGTCCGACGTTTTTTCGTGGAATTCGTTTGTTCCTGACAGCTACAAGTGTTTATTTCTTGTTTTGAAAATTTTATTTTAAGAACTTATATTTTCGTTATGTTCTGTTTATGAAAACACTGCGGAGGTTGTTGACGCATTAGCGACTCTATAGGCAACGGGTTTCGCTTATCGCTTTAAGAGACAATCTTTTTGCGAGTTAAAGTTAATTTAAAGCAAAGCTTTCTGTAAAGTAAGAAGTAATTCTCTTTATTCCGCGATGTTGTCGGTTTGAGAGCATTACTTCATTTAAAAATGAGGCTAGTTTACCGCAGCTTTTTCGTGTTTGATATCCTTAGCGCTTAATGTTTCAGCTCTGAGAGAATATTATATCAGCGTCTCGAAACTTTCCTGTATTTATTCTGTCGGGAGAGCTCGGAGCGGGAGTGCGGGAGTGCCGACACGGGACAATCCACTGCCGATTCCACTTCAGTTTCAAACTTGTTCACTTATTACATTATTTTATTTCCGTTACTCGGAATATAACACTAATATTATAAATGCGAAAGTTTGTAAGTTACTGTCACGTTTCTATGTTTGTTACTCCTTCATGTTTAACAAATAGACCGGTTTCGATCAAACTTGGCATGTGTCTGGTTTCCTGAATTAGTCCACAGGTTACTTTTCAACTAAGAGAAAGTATCATAATTTTGTTTCGCGCTACGGCTAGCATATTTTGGTGCTTTAATATTATTTTTTCTACTACAGTTGTAATTTTATCAACAACGTACTCATCAGTAATTCCCACTAAGCATGCAAAGCCAATATCACAAATATTAATATCTTATCCTTCATAGTGGGCAGAAAGGGTTTATCCTCATAATTATAAACTTACGCCTACAAGAGACATAAATCTGACAAGTGGAAAATAGACTTAGTTCAGAGACTCGACATATTTTTATTTTTATCCGGCCACACAACAATCGCTGGCCCCATCCGAGCCAGCAGACCGTACCTAGGTTTCAATAGGAGTTCCTAAGGATAATACAGCGTATTATATTTCATAGGGAAAGCTGGCTGAGTGCGATAATTTTGCATTGTGTTGGTTATTTTATAAAAAGATATACTTCTATAAGTTTAAAGAGTGTGAGGACGATGTCCTCAAAGTAAATCTTGATGGGGAGTCTTTTGTGATTGCGGTGGTGACGTCACGAGGTGCGATCACGCACACAGCACGTGGGGACATTGAGGGACGGATTTAATTTGAGAGTCGAAGGGAGGCGGCTGAGTTATCGACGGAGGTGCTGCTGTAAGTGCTCGCCACACAACGCCATAGATGTTTGAATACGACGCACTTAGGGCGTCCTGTGATGTGTTACTTAAGTAAGCTATTGTTGGGATAGCGGGGTTTATTTTAGTGGGGGGTCCTTATAACACTGAATAAGGCTAACTCGTAGAACTTGTTCAGTATAAACGGGTACTGAAAATTATAAAGCGGTTAAGAATGCACCGCTCGCACCTAACCTGCGCGATAAATTCAGTAGCAGCTGGCATAAATTACAATATGTTAAGCAATGGAAACGATATTAAATGAAAATTAAAACAATTACGTTGAAATATGAAAGCCCCGGCTTCGCCGCTTTGTGCGCGGACAATACACTCCGTTCGCAATTATTGTACCTCCTGCAGAACCTCTATGTGGTCCACATAAGGACCAGCTTAATGGTTTCAGAGGTAAAATAACTCCGTATGGAGGATGTGGTCGACTCATTCAATGAATTAGAATTTTATTCGCTTTAAATGTTCCTGCAGAGAAAGGCTCTAGTTATGCATTTGAACATTAAAAATGGCTATTTTCTGTTCTGTTACCTTTTGAAACAAGTTTCTTACTGGAAGAAGATTAATAGGATTTTATGCTTTTGACTTTATGACAAGTAAATAAAATTATAATAAAATTAAACCATTTTTCCTTGTAATTTTATTTACTGATCTTTAAGTTATTTACTAATCTCTTGTAAAAATTAAAGAAATTTATTTAAATCCTTGAAATACTTATGACAAACATCTATCCACGGTTTTCCTGCGTGGAGACGGTATTTCCTCCAGGTATATTTAAACGCAAATACTGTTAGACGAATAACGTGACATCAACAATAGCGATACGTATCATTTGGTTCGTCTCTAATTATATTTGTTGCCTTTTGTCGCTACCCCACGGGCCCGTTACACGGTCGAGATGATATCTAGCACGAACCCCATCACAAAAGGCTCAGCAGAGGAAGTCTCCGACAAAAGAGTATTGTGAGCCCCTTCCACATGCCTATAAAGTTATTTGATTTTACGTCGCGATATCGCTAGCTATAAAATTATAGGATCACCGTTCGGTGCTTTACTGTTCTTATCTTTATTAAGGTAAGATGCGCATATAATATTATAAAAGTTTTAGTTCCAAATTCAAGAATGGCTGCTTTAGTTGGTTGGTGGCTTAGTTAATTTATGTATTAATGTGTTATTCAGACCAAGTAGTTTTTTTTAGGCATCTTGCCTAGGCGGGGGAGAGGCGTTGTGGCCCTGAGGATCTATTGTGACTTTATTAGAGCCTTGTCCCCAAACCAATGCTGGAAGTAGTTACCTTTTTAAATATGTATTAAAAATAAGACATTTTGATAAGTTATTTTCTTTATCAGTTTAGAAGCAAGCTACACTTCTGAATATTTTTCGGCTTGATTTAGGTTGATAAATTACTAATTTATCACCGTCTGCGTAGAAAACAACGTCAAATTTATGTGAAACAAAAATAACTGATGTATATACGAATTATCTGACAGTAAAACTTGTACCGATACCGCAAATATGTAATACCGAGATCCACAGAACACTATTCTCTGTATTATTTTAAATTTGTTATTAGAACTAAAACGAGTCGGTTCCTTCGGTTCCCGGCTCCCCGATCTCCGTATATCGAAGTTCACGGTCCGTCTGACACAACTAGTGACCACGATCGCCTCTTACGTGGGATATTTTTACAAAAAAATGTAGGAAAAGTAGGATCACTCACCCCTAGTCAGAGGAACGTTTGCACGTTGTAAGGCGTGGGTACAATCAGAGAAGTTAAAACAGATACAGATCGTGGATCATAGTGATTTGGTCGGGTTATGTCAAACTCAGCCACGACTTACATGCAACTGACATTTTCCGACAAAATGACGTCGGTCCATCAACTGGCTCTCTTTCAATTTCCCCATTTCATTATACATACCTGAAAATAAGAAAAAGCAACAGTTAATACATAGATTGTATGATTTATAGAGAAAAAACTACCTATTTATAAGAAAACATGTGATTTTTTATTTCATTTTAATTAACCTTTATGCGCATCAGCGACATGCGAGGAATATTTATACGGCACCGAGCTTCTAGTTAAAGACCGTAAACGTAAATTGCCCCCGGACGTTTATGTTAATGGATATATCTACGAGATAACATCTGAACGATCAATTATGATGGCGTTTCAGTGGCTTTTTAAAGTTATTTAAAATATTTCCATTGACATGTTTATTATATCGTCGTGGAGATCTGATGATAACCGATACAGAATGGGCGGCTCACGACGCAGTTGAAATAACTATGTAGAGTCACTTCATGAAGTTGTACGGCAACTAGACGTTGAGCGGTGACTTGATCACCGTTAAAGATCGCCTATCTACATCCAGATAGAATAACAATACGCAATAAAACTTAATTAAGCCTAATAAAATTTATCAAAATTGTTCGAAGGCTGTGTTACATGGAATATTATTTTAGGATTAAGAAAATGATGCCATTTCAATGTTTTTGATTCATGTTTGTAAAGTATTATGTTATGCTGAGCCCGAGGTATATATTAACCCTGGGTTCGTCGCTAGAATAATACGAACACGACTACTCACTACCGCTAGCTTGATGGATATTTGTCAAAAATATAGGTTTCATTTAAAATAAAAGTCTTTTTGTAAATTTTTAGAATGGTATTTTTTATCCATTTTCACTTTACATGCCCGAGGCGTCCAAGTGCGTGGTGTTAACTGCCACCCACGCGAGGAGAAAGGTACTTGAAATATTAAGTTACTAGATTACGCACAAAAATGTACCTGTATTTTTTTAGCCATGTGGTAATTTTTACCCGGTTACCCCGTAGCGACGAATGCCGGGTTAATAGGGGTAACGAAAAGTACAGTTTAATATGAAAGTCCCAGTTTAAGCAGTAAAAATGGTGACCATACAATATCGTATCGGCGTTGGTTCCCGGGGCATGTTTTTGCCGGTCTCCGGTCACCTCGGCCGAGACGACGGAATCCCGCCACCGCCCGTCAGCAGAACACAGTATTAATATTTATTGAAGGTCCGCATTTTTCAAAACTATCAATTCATATCTTCTTCATTCGACAAACTCAGCAAGAAATGAATTTCCGCGAAATTCACCTGAGATTTAATCATACCGAAGGCGAGGTGACGCGAACGTCGGGGACGTAAAATTTACATACAGAAAACAATATTAATAGTGAAAGCGAAAAGCGCGAGGCCCACGCCGTGACGTGTCGCGACGCGTAAAAGGAAAACAAAACCGTCAGCTGCTTAAACTGAATTACAGCGAAGCCGAACCCGCGTGGAGCCCGACTAAGGCGGTAAGCGGCCATTTGCACCTAGTGATTTCACGGGGCTCTATCGACTATCGATATTGACCATAATTACAATTTATTGATCAATTTTATCGTAAAAATAATTTAACAATTAATATAATTATATTTTATTTATCGTTGATTTAAGAAATGAATTAATTTAAAACGTTAGATCCCTGTGCCGGTATTAATTCGTTAAACATTCACAGTAATTATACAGCTGTAATATTAATAAATTAATTGGGCACTTTGATCCCTGTATTTAGTTGAACACACAGAATTGGTGCACGACAAATTTACTTTAATAGGCTCCTACAATTTGGGTGACGGCTAAATGACAGGGTACGTACACAAGTCAAATAAAAGGCCGGCGGCGGTTTATATTAACTCGGGATTGATTGTAGTATTTATCTAGTAAATGTATGCGGGAGATTAGAATTGATTTATAATAATATGATACGCAGCGGAACCGATACGATTACGGGGGAGTTACGACAGCCGGTATCGAATTCCGCGCCGCGAGATACACCTGCCCAGTGTCCGGCTCGCTGCTATCGATTTCATTCAACTTATACAGCATAAATCAAAAAACTATATCAAAGTGTGCAGTCATCGGCATTCAAATTTTATGCGCAATAAAACTGATAGAAAATCAATGATTTATTTACTTCAATATCTCGATGTTGACATAAATTATTTCCAGCTCTACAAATATTTTGTTACTATATTTTCATTAGAGTGGGATGTTTTTATATCCTATAAACAGTGTTTTCTCTTCGTATGACGTGGTATATTTTGACATCGAGTGTTCTAGTATCGACATGGTAGTGTCGCAACACTAGCGCCAGTGTTTTTCTTGCGCGTTAGCTGAGTGCACTCGATCTTCAAGTAATTTAGGTGAGGTGCGGTAAGGTGACACAATTTACATTCCATTCAAAATAGCTTTAAAAGCGATTTTGTTACGTAATTTATTCCCGACATTACAGGATATTTTTTATTGCGTTTTTCATATATAGCGTCGTATTGTTTTAAATTTATAAAAATATGAAATCAATCAATCAAAATCATTTATTTCTGAGTAAATTTGAATCAATTGTTTTCAGAATATCTACACTAGGATGCGATCACGCACCGCGGGGACCGGTAGCTCCATACGCGATAGTCGACACAATTCCGGGACCCACAAGTCCAACACACACGCTACAATTTATCAGTCGCTAGGTTTATTACAATAGAAGCATATCATACACATTGGATAGAAATTTCAAAAGAAGAAGGCACTTTGTAACATTTTAAGGTTATTTTAAAGATATTATACACATAATACCACCACCACCTCAGAAGCTGTGATATATGATTTTTTATTGCCCGCAACATAGCTCACGTTAAAAAATTTTTTGTATCAAACTTTCATCTCTTATTTTATCGCTTTGGGGGAAGAATTTATAATAATCCTTTATTAGCCGATGTCTACGTCTTAACACTCTTAACATTTATGTGCGTCAAGCCAGATTGGCCAGTCAGATCCATCCAGTAGTTTGGTCAGAATAAAGCTAGCCGTTTGTATCCAGTACCAATAAAGCCAGTCCAGGCAAATAACCCGAGTATCACTTTTGATTTGAACAGCGGGTTGGCCGTGTTTTTGTTTATTTTGCGGTTTTATTTGCCGAAAGTTTAGTATTATTTTTAAATTCCTTAAGCAAAATAAAGATTTTACTATTATTCAGAGTTTTCTGAATAATAGTAAAATCAAACTTTAAAAAGAATCGAGATTTAAAAGATTTTTCAAATTTGTAGCTCTAGATCGCCCGCAACTTTCTTCACGCAAAAAAACAAATAGTTTTACCGCGCCTGTACTAATATTTTCTTACGATATGGAAAATAGAGATAGAAATACACTTCCGAATTTATATTGTAAACTTTGTTTCATTTCATACATGATTTATTTATGAGTATTAACATAAAGTTATAACTCGGCGCGAGGGCACAAACGGTTCCCGGGAAGACGATGTAAAATTCATCAGAGTTTAAAGTCTTGACAATATTATAGAGGTCGTCGCGCTGGTTTTTATATCCGGCGAAGAGAGGGGGAGGGGGAGGGGGAGGGGAGCAGTCTCGCGGCCGATGAATGTTACATGAGCAACGGGGGTTGACGCCGCGAGCCGTGAGTCATGAGCCATGAAAAACACCTTCACCGGCCACGCTGAATACATTAATGGAATTAGCTGCTCGCTTCCTTGAGGTATTAATGAGATGCGGTCGAGTAGGGATCACTTGGTGACGTGGGAAACCTCGCCGAAACGGGTTCGAAGAATTTTTCCGTTTAATTATTTCTCTCTACGTTTCGCTGTGATCCACAATCAGTATCGAGCGTGGGCAATCATAGACAAATTGCCTCTTTACAAATTTAAGATTACAAACGTGTAGCGAGCTGACAACTTGTAGTGTTCAATAATATCCAGGCGAGAACGCATTGACTTAAAAGCTAAGCAATTCATCATAATATTTGGATGTTATGATCTCATGATCTCAAATATTGCGTGGTATGATTTAAAGTAAACGCTAACAAAGTTAGTGGAAATTATCCTCTAGTTACAACATGTATGAGGAAATTATCCCCTCAAGCCCAGCGCGACAAGTTGGCGAGTCGACGACAACTTGTTCCTCGATCACAGTTGTTGTCTGTACAATATGACTGCATCCGAACTTGGGAATCGTCCCCTGAGGGCCGACGGGGGACTGGGGGGAGGGGGGGGGGCGAACCGCGCGAAGTGTGACCGAATTCGCCGATACTTCCGAACAAAACGATACAAGTTTTGCCGTTCGCTCCGACTTGCGCCAACTTCCGGCAACTACACAACTTTTGATTAGTTACGTTTATTTATCGCGGGTAATTCGGCAAATGAGCTGGTAGCCTCCGAGATAATGTGATTCAGAACCGGGATTCCTACTCGGCAAATATCATAAATCGGGAGGAGTTTCTTACTTTCTTATTTTTCGCTTGTTGAAGAATGTCTAGAATTAACATGACGTAAAACAAATGCTACATTTCTGTGTTTTCTCTAACGATTTTGGCTGTACCTAAATATAAGATCGGATCTGACGCTGTACGAGTTGTTAAGGAATTCACATTCCGTGACCTCTGCTGTCGAGATCGGCCACAAATAAATACCACGGACTCAGACAGGGAGATCAGTCGACTGTCGATGGCATGCGATTGTCCCGTCAGTCAATCAAACGGCGAGCGACGAGCGTGGGCGAAGCGACACGGTAGACTCGCTGTAATGATGAAATCATCATTCACCGTTCAGGCTAAAAGGTTCAGCCTGAACCCAAACAGGCACAGTATGTATTATTAAATATAAAAATCAATTTTCTATTCCACAAATAGCCAGAAACAGTCCGAGAAATCCCGGTACGCAGAATGCCCCGGAGACAAACAGTAGCAACCAAATAAAACGCCATATACCCGATTACAGCGCACTTTATTGGTGAAATAAAACGCTTATTAAACACGAGTCCGGCCGGCGTAAAAACTTCGTTGTTTTACCCCCGGGGTCCCCCTTCCAAATGGTTTTCCGATAGCACTTCATGTGTAATGGAAATCATACTCACACTCGTACTCGCTATTCAAACGCCGCGATTCCGGGATCCCGGGGAGATGTGACGTACAGTAATGACCTACTTACCCCCCGCCACCCCCCGACTTCCCCGGGAATAGGTTATCGACGATAAAAGTTTTCATAACGTGCGAAAAATTCGGTTACTCGATATAGAGTTGCTTGTTTGCCAAACGCCCATAGAACGCTTAGTTTCACCTTTCATGTGTTAGGGATGAAAGTGAGACAGGAGTTATGATAATTTATAATAATAATAATATCTATGGACGCTTCACACCACATCAGTCTGGCCCCGTGCTAAGTACCTAAGAGACTTGTGTTACAGGTACCAGACAACGGAAATGTATATAATACTTTTATAGTATAAAATACTATACACATATTTAAGATTTTTTATTATAAGATACACACATTTAATACACATCCAAGACCCAGGAACATTGAAAAATTTTTTGCTCCGTCGCCGGGATTCGAACTCGCGAACGCTACCAACGCACTTACCAACTGAGCCACAGAGGTCGTCAAATTCAACCATATATTATGTGAGCAGTTATACGAGTATTATATATTATTATGCTATTTCTCAACTATGAAACATCATAAAAAAATCGTTATTAACATCGAGCAAAGGCGAGGCTCAAAAGACCAATTGTACTGAAATTTGACGCAGATGTAGAATAAGACACGGGAAAGATATTAACTACACTATAGATACTATACAAACTTAAACATAATAAAGGAATTATTGTGCAAATAGACAGACTTAGAGCTAAGAGCGTACATAGCCTTTTTAACACATAACATGGAAAATGTTTAGCGCATTTTTCGTATCATAATATTTATAATAAAAGATGACATTTACACGTCGTTCCCACCTCCCAGCGCAGTAATACAGAGTATTCACGTGGGACAGTTTACTTCACTACAATAACATTTGGGACGCCGGCCGAGTACTGAGTAGGCAGAGCAAGGCTGATCAACCTTTTGAAGAGTCGAGCCAAACGGAAGGTTTAGTCGTTAAAGATGGACCACTGACGTTTTATATTTCAGTTTATCGCTTTTACTTCTACCGCTTGTGCCATTGAAAGACAATACTCGTGCAGGCCACTTCAAATTGTTTAGCGGGCCACACTGTAGCCCGCGGGCCTGGGGTTGAGCAGCGTTGAGTACAGCACTGTACAATATGTGGCAGTCTCTGGAGTGGGCCACGCGCGGACAGGTACAGGTATTGTCGGCCACTGACTGTTATTGCATTGCAGACTCTATCGCCGTTGCAATATTTTTTCAAGTATAAGATATAAGTTATGCTTTCAACTGCTATGGACGTTTCAATGTTTTAGATAGTATAGAAAACTGATGCCCTAATTTTAAATTGCTGAATCTCGTTCTAATCCTCAGATTGATCCCCCTGGTTAATTTTTCACCTGGTCAATTCATGATTTGGCCGACGTCCTATTCCAGTCTTCGGAGGCCCGAGTTTACATACTGTTTGTAATAAAAAAGCCTTTAAACTCGACAAACCCCAGCAATTAATTTCGAGATAAAATCAATTATGGTTTAAATAACATGAAATCAAAAACGAGTTTGAGGTGTAATGTCGACGCGGCCCACGTTCAATATTGAAATGTTTCATCGCAAACAATTACATTTTAGTGGCTTTACAATATGATGGCGAAACGTGACGCGGCTTATATACGGTGCAGTAAATAATATGTTTGGCAATTCTATACTAATATTATAAAGAGGAAATCTTTGGATTTTTGTATGTTTGTATTAAATAGGCTCAAAAACTACTGGACCGATTTCAAAATTTCTTTTAATATAGTAATGGTAAAATAAATTTTAAACCCTCTAAGTATAGTGGGTTTCTTCCGAATCCGTAAAGTTTATATTTTATCTCAGAAAATAAATAGGATTTTTCGTGGTAGTGAAAATTGTGGAGCAAGTCGTCGAAAAACTGCCGTATGTTAACGATTATCGCGAAGATATTACGAATTGAAATTGGTAATTGGTATTAATATTAATTATGGCCGCCACAATTTTTTTTCAGAGAGCTTAAAAGAGAACTTATATACGGTCCTCCTCCTCCTTTTTTGGATGTCGGTTAAAAATAAATGTCCACCCGTGCGAAGCCGGGGCGGATCGCTAGTATATTATAACACGGGATGAATAGTAAAGCGGATTTCACGAGCTGATGAACCTACTATGAAATAAAACCTCGATTCGGCTGGATAACGGTTTCGATATGGGTTCAATGGAATCTTTTTTTGGGTCTTTAAAAATGTCTAATCAATGTTGATAGTGCTTTAAGCATTTCTCTAGTTTAGCTTTAAGCTTTATTATATCACATACTGAGTATACTCTTGCTGTTCGATTCGGACGGAAACAAAGCTTCACTGATGTTGGATTAAAAAACAGAATCGTGTGTTGAGGTAGAGTTTGAACGTCCCGTGTCTCATTAGTCCCGCAGTTTATGTGCCGTCCCCTCGCTGCTCGCGTGTTTCGCGCGTACTAATTAGCACTGATTTGGTGACGAGGGCTGTTCGCTGTGAGGGTTGAACTACTCAGTACTCGTACAACAAACAATATGCAATCCCAGCTACGTTATGTTTGATAATTTCCACGTTATTGGCGATATATGATAGAGCTATGCCAGCGTTTTAAGTTAGGATGTTGAAACGATGACGCAACGCAACTAGAGAATCATAAAATAGTTGCATGACCTACTGTTTACATAAAACATTTAAAAATTTACTTTTACTCAAGAATACGATATGAAAACCGGCTAAGTGCGAATTGAACTGTCGCACGAAAGGTTTCGTACAAAAAATTGGGAAAAGGTATTTCTGAAAGTTTTGAATTTATTAAAAAGGACTAAATTTTTAAATTAAAAATAGCCAAAAATATTTCACATAGTCGTCTAGGTGGGATACAGCCTGAAGACAGTCAGACCGACAGACGGACAAACATCGTAGTCTCGTTTTTACCATTTGGGTACGGAATCCTAAAAACGAGATTCACTTTGTGGGCGGCTGGAAATTAGTATTTATAGAGCCTAGAACTAAAGGCTCAGTCGGGGATTGTGGCTCAAAGCAAATGGGAATTGTTGTAAAAGAAATTGGTAGGTAATGCGCTCAAAGCGGGCAATTAAAGTAGCGGCTATCAGCTATCGCCCACGATAAACGAAACTTCGATACGTTGCGGCTCTTTCACTGAACGTCGATTTTTGTAGGAAAATATTAAACGTCTATTGCAATATTACCTTCTGCCGAATTTAATAAAAGCTGAATGTTGTTTTAAAGGTATCCATTTTATAGGTTGTATGAAAGACTGACTATAATTTTTTGCTTTTGGTAAGTTACCTCTGGTAGATTGTTATCAACTGTGGTAGACAACTCTTGTTTTTCAAATATTTTTCTTGAAAGACCATAGAGCATGATTGACTATCTCAAATATTCAAACTTTATGATATGTCTGTCTACTCTTTTCCTCTTAAATGCATTAATTTTTTTTTATGATATTTAGACGGCGAGCGAGCAGACGGGTTACCTGATGGAAAGCAACTGCCGTTGCACATGGATACTCGTGACATCGCAAGTGTGTTACCGACCTTTATGAGGGAATAGGGAATGAAAATAGAGATAAGTGGATTAGGGAAGCTGGGTCACCGGTTTTCACTCACTAAACGAAACACAGCACAACGCCGTTTCACGCCAGTTTTCTGTGAGGCCGTGGTATCACTCCGATCTTGCCGGCACATTCGTGCCGAAGCATGACTCTCCCACGGCATTTCCCATCCGGGCAAACTCTCAAATTCTCTCAATAAAACCGATTCGAGACATCGATTGATATCTTCGAATATGTAATGAAAACATTCCGAACATAATAGTCATTAGCGGCATGAAATGACCGTACAGGTGTCGCCGCACGGCGATAGACCGCGCGCGGCCACGGGAACTGTACATTAGTATCGATGAGATCTAATCAGGGAACCAATCAGTAGCCGGCGTTAAGGCTCCTACGTGCGCCGACGGCCTCAACCACACATTTCGAGTTTCGAACCTGACACCCCGCTAACAGAAAATAATTGAAGACATAAGTGGAAGAAGCGGGTAAGTAACATTTTTACAACTTTATGTCTGCAATTAATATACTAATAAATAAAAGCAAGAAATAAGGGATTACAGTGTCACTTATATTGTATTGTATTAAAAAAATCGTTCATCTTTAACTATTGAAAATCTATGTCCATAGGTCATTTTTTCTGATTAATATATATACATCGATTTTCAATCGTCAAACTGACCCCCTAGGCCCATGTACACGCCTTAACAGAATACAGTCAGTACAGTCATAAGATGTCACACATTTCAAGCACCGCTTTGATGAAATTGGACAGTTAAATATTAAGTATGACCATTTCATAACCGCTCCAACGACTTCGGCTAGTTTAGTCAAAAGGGAATTACTTTCATTTACCCAGAATCGACGCCATTCTATTGACATGCATTCCACATATATTAACGTGCGAGCGGAAAACTTTATACCCCTTTTGAAAGACGCGTAGATGTAAAAGCATGAGATTTCTCCCAGTCATAGTTGATATGGAGGCTCCTCCTCCAGTAGAATACCAATGCTATTTTAAAATATGCTTTTATCTTACGTTACATATTTTTTTAATAAATAAAACGCTACGCACACTACAACACCCACACTGTAACACGCACACTACAATTGACATGACACGATAATCATACACGAAATATTCTATTGTTAATGGTTGACGTCTGTGTTTTTTAATAAAATTTAATGGTAACGGAGATCTTTATGCCAAATTAAAGTCTGTGATTAAATGGAGGTAAATATGTTATAGTTTTTTTTATTGCTCTTTACTAAAACTCAAATTTTTAAATTTCTGATTTCGACCAGGGCGAGTCTTAAATTGTCTCTAGTCAGTCCTAAATTGTCGATGTAATTACATAGTGATTTGATCTCGTTATGTCAAATCCCGGCTAGATTTGAGCATGACTTATGTGGGTTTGACTAAATGACGGAGGTCCGGCAACCGCCTAAGAATCAATTTCCTCGATGGTACATACTATATAGTTGTGCTTTGAGCCTTGAAAAAATACACAATGCGCTGATAACCTTTTTTGTGAATTACATATATTTAACATGACCAACAAACGAAGATGTGGTCAACATTTAGTAGTAAGTACACACAAGAACTATGTAGACAGAGCAGACGAGAGCGAGTCGTACAAAAACATTTTCATTACACGATTTTCCGGCACACGGCAACTTTACACCGTACTACGGTACCTCACGAATGCTCCCCAATAAAACTTAACTGTCGATAAAAGAAATGGTCTCGCATTCCTCCATATAGCTGTACACCCGGATTCGGTCGTTACGGGAATACGGCGCTGGGACGATCGCGAATATTAGCTCCAAACTAAATTGAAAATGCTGAGAAGAATATGCTGAGACTTGAGAGTATAATGTACTTTACTTTATCTTGTGTTCGAACTATGACTCGTAAATCGTGAGAATCACTCGAGGGCAATTTTTACCCGACTGCGCCAGAAGGAGATGTTGTTTTTTATGTTTTTCGAGACTATGTTTGTATGTATGTATGTTTAAAAAATAAATAAGTCGGTGTGTAAGTGTGTGTGCGTCGATGTGTGTGTGTAGATCACGGTAATAATAGTTCTGTTTCCATGTAGCCTAACAGCCAATCCACCAATATTTTCTTTGATTCCTTTACTGGAATCAAGATAAATATGGTGGACTGGCTGCTGTATGTATGTACATATGTATCACTGTATGGATCCTATGCTCCAATATCAATTGAGTTCAATGTATGGCGCAGCCGGTGCAAGGGAACGACTCGAAC
>JAOTAV010008660.1:0-28261 GCA_026546445.1 Cyclargus thomasi | reverse complement strand
TTTTGCTAGTTATTTAGGCTTGTTGAACAAACAAAAACATAATTGCGCTGAGGAAGCATATATTATTCGTATGTACGATACATTTAAACATACAGGATGTTACAAAATTTAGTGAAAGTAATACTTTAGGGTTTGTGTCACTAAGGTTTTTTCTCTGTGAAAGCAACGCCTCCGTGGACTAGTGGTGCAGAGCTCTGCTCTAGACTCCGAAGCCGTGGGTTCGATACCCGCGTTGGAAACACGTTATTTACAAGTTTTGTTATGACAATGTAGGTTGTTCATCTAATTTTCTTACAAGTAAGATGATCCATGCGTCTTGCGCCTGATCTCTCACCAGTCGTGTCGATCGTCCACTGAGTTATGAGAGTTAAGGAAGAGAGAGTGCTCCTGTATACTGCGCACACACTTGAGCACTATGAAATTACGTAACAGTAATTGCGTAACAGGCGCGGATTCCTTTCCTTCCTTTGGAAGCCGGCCACCGTCAGCGAAACGGCGTGGGACTTATTTTTATACTGTAAAAGCAGCGGCGTTTGAGTTTGTCGCTACAAATATGTATTTTGTAGGCTCAAACTCATGCCGGTTGGGTTTTCGGCACAGTAAACTCTATATAAGGGACGTTACAGTATTTTCACTAATTGACTAACATATTAGTCTATCAGTGAACAGTTTACACCATCAATTGCCAAATTTTTCTATTACATTTTTTTTACGTATACGCATATTGTTTTTCGAGGATGGGCGAAGGGGCAAAATCGTTGACCCTAGTTCGGTCTTAAGGGCAACAGACCTGAAAAGGTTAGTAACCACTGAGCTATGTACTTTGACTTCAAAGCCAAGGCTAAGGTATTACGTATCCTTTTGCCTGTTAACGCGGACGTACTAGCACTCACCCGCGGCTTTCCCACGCTGTGTTCACGTGGAAGTTATTTATGCTACGGGAGAAATTAATTGAAAATCAAAAAATGCTTTTTAAGCTTCGGAGACTACCCGCCTAAAACATGCAAACCAACAAACAAATTCTTCAGAACATTAGTGTCTAAGATAGTGTATGATTTCCAATTATGAAATCACAACAAATGACGTAACTAAAACCAAACAATTACTTGGCTCGTGTATCAATAATGATAGTCACTACATATTACAAAAGCCATTTGTAATGAAACTCCATTGATAGGTAGCTGTGAGTGTATTGATTATTTTCGATCAGTATTTTATTGTTCCCAAGGTGATAATGAGTCATGTGGGAGGAAAATAATTACACTTATGCCTCAATATATCTTCACACCGCGTGAAATACATATTATTGTCTGTTGGGAATATTTTATATCCATTGTAATTTTAAAAATTAATGTTACTTTTGTCCGCGAATGTGTAACAAATTTTTTCAAGTACGATTTTAATTATTTTTATATACAATCTAAATTTTTATTGTTGTAATATTTTTATTGAAGTAGGTTTTGTACGCGGCTTTGTATATTATGTAAGTGTGTGAATATGAATGAATAGTCAAGTGTTTGTTTGTCAATCACGCCGAAACGACAGAACGGATTTTGGTAAAATTTAGCTTACAGATACCTGATTTACAAAGCCGCGGAGAAAATCTTGGAATAAACGAAAGTTTTTATGCTCAACAACGCCGCGTATCACAATTTATGCTCTGACTACTTTATAGCATGGTATTTTCTAACTACCTAATTTAAATTATAAGATGATTAATATTGAATTATGATATCCGACGTCCCAGCCAGAGTTTTTAAGGAACTAAGTAAAACATCTTCATCAACATCAACACGGACGGCACAAGACTTACACTATATTGTGTGCGCCGAAATATCAAAGCATTCCACAAAAAAACAATGCATTATTATTTTTCTTGTAGCTAAATATGTGTACTGTGTTTACTGAGTGCCATCTTTTGCAATCTTTGAACAATAGATAATATATGTGCGTAAAGCGTTCTTTTCCACCTGGTAACCTGGTGCGGGCGCAGAAATGCTACGAGTGGCCGAGTCGTTTCTATAAAGATGCCCCACTTGGTTCTATATACTCTCTAAGCGGTAATTAACATAGTATGTTGCTTGTTACAAGTGACACTTGACAGTCAGGTTGTAAATACCTTGTTAGTATCGACAGTATGTAGAGCTTTATTTATTAGCTGACAACCGAAAGGCTTTTTTGTGGAGCCTTCTCGTTACGAGTTACGACATTATTTAAACAAGTTAATTGTATGTTTTGACACCTTAGTATCCGAACTTAATTTTGATCGATTGACTTACTTTTAATGTATTAAAATTGTCCATCAAGAGATAACATTATACTTAAAATAACAGATGAATATGAAAAGTACGCGTTACACATAAGAAATACAATTTTAAATTTAGTTTTTTTTCCTAAGGAATTTACGATAAAAACTTTTATGGTTAATCTAAGTATGTAAATTGTGTATATAATATTACTAGCTGATGCCCGCGACTACGTCCATGTAAAAATTTTTAAATTATTTTTTTATTACTGTTCGGCTCCTAGTGGTCGAAGCGTAATGTTATGTAGCCTTCATCGATAAATTGACTAACTAACACATAACAATTGTTCAAACAGTATTTAAATTATTGACCAGTATTTCCTGAGATTAGCGCGTTCAAACAAACAAACTCTTTAGGTTTATATTATTAGTATACAATATATTATGTAAGTATTTCAGGAGCGAAAGACTACAAAAATTATTTTACCGAGAATTGTTACAAAATATAAAGATATGTTTACGCTGGCAACACCGACATAGTGTGGAATACATTGGTAATAATCTATAATAAAAATAATATAAAGCTGAAGAATTTTTTTATTTGTTTGAACGCGCTAATCTCAGGAAGTACAGCTGGGAGGAATTAAAAAAATATTTATATGTTGGTTAGTCCATTTATCCAGGAAGGCTATAGGCTATATAACATCACGCTTCGACCAATAGGAGCTGAGCAGTAATAAAAAAATGTTGTGAAAATAGGATGATTTATAAATAACGGACGCAGTCTCAGGCTACAGAAAGTATAAGAAATATGTACTCCGGCAGTATTTTTTTTGCTGGTGCTACCAGCGTAAAAAAGGCGATATCGGAGCATCTGTAAAACCGATTCCCACACAGTCCCACTTACTTTGATAGTATGGGACTTAAAGTTATTTATGTTAGCGTTTTATACTTGTTTTATTGCACACAAGCAATGATTTATACAATGTGCGTTAGCACTCCTGTTTTATGTGTTTTTTTATATTTTTACGGCTTTACACATAAGAGAGTGAAAGTTATTTTTTTTGTTTTCTGAAAGACTAGTCGCATAGAATATTTGGACCCATTAAGGTGGACTTTTGATCTTCGCTGAACGCGACGAAGACCGAATAATTAGAAGAAAATTAGTCTATAGGTTTATAGGCATTTTGATCTATCACTCCATAAAGCACCGATCGAAAGACCTATTTCAGTACAAATGAAACCTATATTTGTAAATTCACTTAAGATTGGCGGTATGGTTCATTAAACCTCTTTCAAAAAAAAATGTCATTGTAAACAAAACACGATTGTTAACAAAGTGACATGTTGTTGACAATCGTTTGTATAGAAATTTGACAGCGGGTCAATGAACCATGTTGCCAATCTTGAGCGAATATATAATAGTCGAATTAATGAAGTGGCAATTAACTTAAATTTTTGTTGGTCGCAGTCGCGTAACGCGAGGATCGGAGAGCTAGTTTAATGAGCAGTTTGTGATTTTAGTTCCCGTAGTTTAGTTAGACCGATAGACTGTAGAGACGAATGTTTTGGCTTTGCTGGTATGTATTATATTTTAATGAATGAATAATATGACTATCAGGAAAGTTTCAAGACAGATTACGTAAATAAATCAGTTGGTCGCGTTACGTCAAACCCAGCCGATCACGACTTACGTGGAAGTGACATATTCCGACCGAATAACGTAGGCCCGTCAACTGGCTCTGTTTCAATTCCTTAGATGACGATGATTTATTCGTGCGTCGAAACATTAGCGTATTAATAATGATATGTGGGTGTACAAACTGTCCAATCCACCCACCAGCAACTAGAAATTTAGACACACTGGAAATATTGTTTTTTTTCTAATAGCCGGGGAGGTGAGAGTGCTATTTCTGTAGTAACTCGAGCATTGTGGAGATCTAGTAAGTTTTGTAAATTAGGTAAAATGTTAAATGGATGAGAAGGGATAAGAAAAAAAATTGGGTTGGTTATGAAAATATGAGGCTTTGTTGTTATTACCGGCTTACCTTATATTTAAATTATCAGTGCTTTGTATGGAAGTGTTTTTTGGTGTATTTTTAAAACCACCATCTCAATCTGACGTTTTCGATGACATTTCAGTACTTAAAAGTAACTTTTTAAGTACTGAACTTAGTAAAAAAAAAACAGATTCTATACCATGATAACCAGAGACATGTAGAAAGCCTACACTGGATTAATCTGACGCGCTCGAGTATATCCGAAATTTCCCTCTTGGGCTCCCCTATTATAATTGGTGTAATAAAATGATTAAAACATGATGGAGGGTAAATAATCTGGCATGTTTGTGATAGTGGGGTCCATGTGCGTTCGAAGAGGTTATAAACAAAGAAGATAATAGGTATCCCCGCCCACGGCTACACCATATATTTGAGATATCATGTCATAGTGCATAAGGGCAACGAACTTATATTTTGAACTTCTATACCCTCTAGAACGCCGACTAGTCTTAAGTTGTGGGTATTTAATTAAAGGTATTTAATAAATTTTAAAGGTCGAAATACAGTATAAACTTGCTATCCACATTTTCTATAAATTTGTGTGAGTCGCAAAAAATCATTACGAAGAAGGTTGTAGAAAGTTATGTAAACGGGGAAAATGGCAACTTTACACCTCTACTCGTATACCTAACAATTTAAAAATCTCTTTTCCCATACCAGACATAAAGCTAAAGGTTTTTTTAATATATTAGTTTACAAATCATAACGTTCAATTTTATTCAAAACTTATATTAAGTAGGTAAAAGTACTGAAAATTTTAGTGTGCGCTTAGCGCCATTGGAGACAAACGGCATATAAAATAAGTATTTCTCAACTTCTCAAAATGGCCGCCAGGTGTCGCCACGGTGCGCCGCGAAGTTTCTAGAATTAGCGGCATCCTGGGAACGATTTTATGAAGAATAATGCGATTTGTCGTGGCGAAATATAAAAAGTTTTTTAAGTTGTTTTACAATGGTGTTTTCAGAGTTTGTTGTTAAATTGAAAAAAGAAACAATACTGAGTTTTTACAATTATTCTGTCAACTCGAGAAAGGATAAATTAGAAAACTTTAACAATATTTGTCTACAGCGGTTACATAGTTATTTTTTATTACGTGTTAATTAACATACTGATAGTACTTAATTTCAATACTAAACAGTATAATTAATATAAACTTAAGAGAAACCATCTTTTGATATGCCTTTGTCTATTCAAAAGGAACTTTTTCTACCTTTTTCATTGCTATCAAAAAGGTTTTCCTAGTACAGGCACACAAGAACTACGAGTCCGCGAAAAATTGAATTTTGCATTAAAAAAATAAACTTCAAAACATCACGATTCGCTGGCTGGCGAAATAGGCCGGATTTTTTTGTACGTATGGGAAAAAAGCACGCAAAATTGTTTAGTATTTGTCGCGATCAAATAAAGAGTACGCAGTGCGTCGAGAATCGGGATGAAATACAACAATTTTAGGTCACACGGGCTCCGTGTGTTTTCTGTTATTTTTGCTTCCACAACCAACTGGGTTTTATTGAAAAGGTGCCAGGGAAGTGTGATTTGATAAGAAAATACTATATTTATATTTCGAACTACATAGAGGCTTTTGTTATGAAAAAAATAAAATTCGATTTTTGATTTCGTACAAAATATAGATACGAAAATAAGTTTCATCTTTTGAAAAGAAAACCAGGCAGAGCGTCTAAGCTGTTTTAAAGACTATGAGGCAAAAAATAAGCATGAAGAGGAATTTAAAAATAGGTTTACGGTTAGTAGAGATTATTGCAATGATAATAAATCTTCACATTTTCCCCTAAATTTACGAGCTTCTAGCTACTTATGTGATTAACGACTTAAAATTTACACTCGAAAGGAATTTATTTGAGGGTGGGGTAGGAAGTGGGATTTACCATTACTCTTTAATTACAGTCAAAACTTACGACGATCGTGCCCTAAGAAAGATACACAAAGACTTTATGTACAGTTAAACCTATTTCTAATCAAATCCGTCTGAAATCATTAGATTAACTATCACAATTTGGGGTGTCAATTTGGGGTGCTAAGGAACATTTATAGAACACATATCGACAAAAAAAAAAGTTGTCAGTTTATCTGTTTGTCTGATTGTACGCGCGAATTTTAGAAATACTGGACGGATTTGAATAAATCTTTTTTTGTTTAATAGCTGTTAGCTCTGGGCAACATATAGAATACTTTTTATCGGGAAAATGTACGGTTCCCGCGTGATATACAATTTTTGTATATCACGCGGGAACCGTTCCGTACTAACTAGATCAAAATAAAATGACGCTACATTTTCATAATATAAAAATTAAAAACCTAGTTAAAGTTTCATTTACAATATTTTCAAAGATAGCTGTAATAAGGTGCAAGCTTGTCCGGATATTACCGCTTTTCTATCCATTAATTTCGCCTCAAAGCAACGTCGCGTTCTAGTATGAAGGACAGGATAAGCCAGTTTAAGGTGAAAATCTAATTTCCATCGTGGAAAATATAGCAAAGTCTTTTCTTATAAAAATACTTTCGAGGAGACTTTTCAAGTTTCAAATGTGTTTCCTCCAGCAGGCCAAACGCCCGCTGTGTCAAATATAGTCTTACTTTATATAACGCCCAGAGCACTTCCCAAGAAGCGTTCAGTTTATTTACACAAACGTATACAGAGTTCAAGGAGGGATGGACAGACAGTCAGCAGCTGCAGCCTGTTTGTTCCACTTGCGACCGCCTCAATTGTTTCTTTTATACGTTTTTGGCAACTACAAATGGTAGACGTTCCTTCATTTGTGTTGAGTAAATAACGAAAGCTATTTTTGCAATAAGCAGCTCCTTTTCAGCTTTCGTTTATTTCTCTTTTGACGACTCTTTCGTAAAATTTCAAAAAATATTCAAGTTTTGCCGACTGTTTAAGTTAAAACCTTTCCCGGTGTTTTAGTTAAATGAAATAAATTGTAAAAAAATAACTGAAATAGTTATAGAAAGAAATGCAACTTATTAGTACTAATCATATAAAATATGTCATATATACCCAGTTTTTACAAAATCTTACAACATTATATTTTATTTCAGCACACACTTTAGTTTTAAATGTTTTCATTCAAACATCGGCTTGAGGTTCCTAAAGGAAAAAGTTAAAATAAAATTAAATGCAGGTAGAGCTGCTTGTGATGGGATAATACACAGATTGCTATTTATAACAATGATATAAGTATCATTCACTAATCAAATCTAATCAAAAATCAAAAAAAAATCTTATCAATAATAACGATTTAAGAACAAAACCACAAATATTCTGAACTTTTGTAACACAAGATCATAGAGATTAAGATTATTGGCATTTTGGATCATTGCTGATCTCAATCCTATTTTTTGCTACTTCTATAATATTTAGCTTCGAGAATAAACGAGGAAACCATATGCATGTGTTATTGTTTCGGATCAAAGTGGAACAGACCGAATGCAGAACCATATGTTACATTAAAATAAACAGATCATTGTCTCTCCACGCGGCGCTTATGCAGCTGCGGGTACAAATATTTTTTCTCACCGGATCCTAAGTATCCTGTGGTGAAAGAATGGCTTTTTGAAGTCGTAAGTGTATTTATTAGTTTACGTGTAGGCGGTATTTGTGGTATATTTATTGAAATTATAAACGAATTCTATAATAAGTATATCAGTTTTATTGGTGCTTTCAAGTGTTTGATTAATGTTGGTTGTGTTATTTTATTACTTACAGCATCAAAGAGAACTCTACAAATATTTGGAATATTTTAATTACAATCGAATGTGTACATAATATATTTCCGAAATATACTATATGGAATAGATTGTGTTGGTGTAATGTTTTCTTAGGGTTCTATATCCAAAAAGTTAAAACCCGTCTCCGTATTACTAAGACTTTGATGATCACCATCGAAGGTTTCACGTTTTATTTAATATATATCTATGTTACCGCTATACCAATAAATTCAAAAACCGAAAAAAAAATGAGGGCCTCTTTTACAACTGTGTTTTTTTCTTTTGATAAAATAGACGTCGCTGCTGGACGTTTACATGGCGATGTCGTTAACACGAAAGGAATGCTATAATATCTGGTTTACACGTATTAAGTAGATAAGTAGGTAACTTAATTTAAACTTAATTTTAAGTTAATTATTGCATGTTAATACAAAATTTAGTAGCAAGCTGCTTGTTAAATGACTTAAAATTATGTTAAAATTTAGTTAACTACGTATCTACTTAATACGTGTAAAGCGGACATCACTGTTTAACTCATAGAAAATGTACATTTTCTATATACAACGGAACCTTTCGTGCGCAAGTCCAACTCGCGCTTGGCCAGTTTTTTAGACAAACGATCGAACCCATTTTATAGCTCTACCCATTCGTCATTAACTCTGATTGTGGGCAGTTAAAGACAATCCCGAATTTGTCTTTCGAAATGCCCAAAAAGGTTACAGCTAGAAATTACACTCTGACGTGTTATGAGGATCTTAATTAAAAATTCAAATTTAAACTCAATTTCCGTGCCGCCCTTTACCTTAAAAAGGGTATCCCAGCAGGACATTGATTAGATTCGGGTTAAACACAGACTTCCCAAAATTTTAATTTGGTCCCAACCCTCTTTGTTTGATTCCGTTGAACGGTTGAATTAATTTTTTATTTAAAAGAGATTTATAATGAATCCGACGTCACCGTTTATTGGGTTGGTTTGTTACTTACTCGGCGTAAAATACGAAAAGGTCTTTCTATAGATGCATTATGTTTAGGGGTAAGAGGAAACACTTGGCGCCGAGAGCGTGCCGGATGTTGTTACTGAAAACCGCAAGCTCCTAATAAACACATAAGTCTACAAGATACTTAATTATGTATTAAACGTTATGTACCAAATATTAAACAATGTTTGAGCTACAACATCAACAGAATTCAGAATAGTTCTATCACGAAGTCACCTATTTCATGCGCTAATCGTAAGTAATTAATAAGCAAAGTAAGTAATCACTCGTCATACAATCGTCATAAATAAGAATAAATTGACATATTCTTACTTGTGACGAATGTACGACGAATGATTTTCAGCAATAGTATATCAATTTATTATAAAAATGAATCCCATTTAAACAGTGTGACTTTTGTTCGAAGTAACTAAACAATGGAAGCTTAAAAATCGGTACAATTCCGTAGTAATTTTATTCATCGTAAGCTTTTTCGTTCCATTCAGTGTGCACAAAGCGGAGCACGGAGCTTCCGAATTGCCTCAACCTATTGTGAAGATGCACTCGTTGGGACCTGATGTTTGTAGACAAATTTTGATTAGCCCGGTATTGTTAGGCTTAGTATAAAATAGGTCAGACTAAGGTTAACTAGATTCTTGCACGTTTGGGGTCTGTTTCGCCGCTTGCTGATATGGGTCGGATAGTCTATAACGTTTTTTTGACAATTAATATTATATGGAGAATCTGTCAAGAAAGTTGTGGATGGCCTTGCAGAAACTTTATCTGTAAGCGGTGAAACAGGCCTTTAAATTATTTATTATTATATCTTAAGTTGCTTAAACATAAATAACGTCTTGTATGTTTTATGCAGATTTCTAAATATAAATGACATCGTTAGATCCTCATTAAAACGGAAATTTATGAAATGAAAACCCCAAAAAATGTTTTTTTTGCAATTGATTCCTTTTCTTCAAATAAAAAGATACAATTCCGATCAAAACAACAAAATAAAATACCACTTTATAATAAAGCTATAAGTTTCACTCAACGCCACTACAATGCAGCGGCGTCATGGGCAGCTAGACCAATGTCATTAGAAATAGAAAATGTCGCGGGTGCTGGCAGCAAGGATCGGAATACTAACTTTAGGGATTTCAAAATTGCCACCCAGGTTCTGTTTAGGAGTTACATCATGTGATAGTATTTAATTTCCGTTTTAAAAGCTTAAAGCAAAGCCAAGTTACAACGGCTATGGTTTTATGGCTACAGCTGTGTTTTTTATTTTCAAACCTTAGTCATATAAGTTACGCAGAAATAAATGCCGTGGTCGTGGGAGAGCCATGCTTCGGCATGAATGGGCCGGCTCGACTAGAGTAATACCACCTTACATACGCCATACAGAAAACTGGGGTGAAACGGCATTGTGCTGTGTTTTGCTCAGTGAGCGAGTTTACCGGTGACCGAAGTTCCATCATCCCCCTATCCCTATTCCCATTCTCTATTCCCTCATAAATGCCAGTAACGTACTAGCGACTCTTCAATTGTTACAAGTGTCCGTGGGCGACGGCAGTTGCGTTCCATCAGGTAACCCGTCTGCTCGCTCGCTAAATATATCATATCTATGGCAAAACATCGGTCGGCTAGTATGTAGCTTCATAATATTTTCCACATCATGATAATATTAAGAGTGACCTCTTATTAAGCTTAGCGACACTTCAAAGATGAGATAAAATGAGGTCTTGAAAGAATCAAAAGAAATAAAAACCTGATGTATTCAGAAGCAAGGCCGAGCGTTAATGAAGTCTAGACAAATTGAGTATTCGGTGAGAAATTAAGCTCAATGATAAGTATATTTTATAGCTGTTTGTACTAAAATGCAACTTTGAAAAAAATTTCTTAATTACCTAGGAGCTAAGGCCGAAATTTAAAAAAAAACGGGTAAAAATATTAATTTTCTTTTAGGCCTCCTTTGGTAAAAAAAAAATTTTCCAAGAAAATATGTCAAGTTAATTGATTGCTTCATTTTGGCGTGAGGGAACGACAGACAAACAAATATACTTCCCATTTATGATATTAGTATGAATGGGTATTGATAAAAAGGCAATAACACTATAGGACAACTGAAAGTAAAGTTTAAAACAATTGGGGCCTGTTTCACCGCTTACAGACATCTGCAACTTTATTTGACAGATGTTGTATATATGTCAAAAAAGTTGTGGAGAGCCTAACAGAAACTTTATGTGTAACCGGAAGAACAGGCCCTCAATAGTATTATTAGAGCAAGCCGATTATTTGATAACTACATTCATAAAACTATTAGGGGACACTATAACTACATTATGATATACAAACAAAAGCTATAATTATAGACTTTCACTATCGACGTCATTCATAAAATTTGTGACAGAGCTATTCACGGCGACAGTAATTACCGATAAAATTGCTTTATGAATATTATATTTACACCAAAATTTAATTATCGTCGGACACAAAGTAAAATATAGTAAGCAAAAGATATTTTAGTGCCGATGAAACAGCTCGGATCGTGTTCAAAGGCAGAACAAAATGAAGTTATAAAATTGTTGAACCGGAATAAAGTGTTTATTTTACATAAATATTTGGATAGATTCTAAGACCCAGCTGCGATATAAATTGATACAATATATGAGCACGTTTAGACAGATCCATCTCGCCAAGGCTCGCCCAACTCGGATTTATTGCTATGCCATAAATTACATTGACGGTTAATGTATACATGAATTGGCAGGTGACGGCTCCGGTCCCGCAGTGGATAACAAAGATGTTATTAAACTCTCGTTCGAGTAGGGCACTTCAGTCGTGTGTATAAATCTGAATCCCCACAGAAGCACCAATTATTCTAATTAATTTACGCCTAAGCTTGGAAATTGATAGTGAATATTATATAATTGATTACAATAGAAATATATCAGGGGAAGAAATCAGATCATGATTATGTATGAACTTCCCTTATTAACAATTTAACTAGTATTAAAAAACGCAGATGAGAAAGTTGATATGAAATATTTTGAATATTACATAACATATTTTAAATACTACAGTAATCTACAATAGCAGTTATTTTAACAGTTTATATTTCATAGTAATTAAGGATAAACTCCTATCAATATAACTAAACATCAACCTGTGTCCTTTTCTCATTCAAATAAGCTAACAAATATAACTTCACAACAATAATGCCTGAGACAAAAAAGTGTACGCAAAAACGTATGGTCTTAAATTATGTTGTTGAGGATGTTACGAGGAATGCTGAAATGTTTGCGAAAACACAAATTACCTTGTGGGTTTTTTGAGTAGTTAATGTAAAACGTGCTCCAAAGACAGGCAGGTCGTAAAACGACAGTGAAGGATAATAAAAACAAAAGTTTACCACAGAACACTGTCTAAAACGTTGCTACAATGTTATAGGATTAGTAACGTCTCCATCACGTCAAGGCTGTAGTGAGACGAGAACTTTTGCGGCACGTACGCTGGTGAGGGTACATTGAGAAATACGGCTTTGGTGACGTCATAGATTTTTTTATATGAAAGTAGATGCCTGCGCAAAATTTTGTTTTACGCGCGGAAATCGTACATTTTTCTGGGTTAAAAAGTATTCTATGTCCCTTTTTAAGGGACTCAATTTATCTCCATATCATTTTTCTGACACTTTCGATAATTTCAAAAAACTAAACTAGTTTGATAAAATTACCCGGAAGCTGACGGGCTACCCGGTGTAAAGCAACTGCCTTCGAGCATAGACACATACAATATCAGAAGCGTTCTAAACGTGTTGCTGACCTTTTAATTAGGAATAGGCTACGGGGATATGGAACGGGAAATAGGGGTAGGGATAGGGAACGAGATGTAGGGAAATTGGCTTTTGGTAAACTTACTCATTGTGTCACTCCAGTTTTTTGTGACCTCTGGTTGAGCCGAATCATGGCTATCCAACGGCGAATTACAATGCATACTTAAATTTTTTTTCGTTCTTAACTAATTTCTACAAATTATATTTATTTGTACGGATGAAAGTTTTAGTAAGATCAGTAAGTGAGTTTTATTATTATAAGGACGACAAGAACTGAGAGTACTAGCTACTTACGATATTGCAATTTTAAACAACATACTTTGCTTTATAACTTCGAACATTTTAATGAAAATGAAAACAGAAAATAAAAGGCAGAAGAATTAACCAACCTAACGAAGAGCAGCGACGACAAAGGCGTAATTAGACTCCACTTGTCAGTCTTGAGAAACACAAAAACAGAAAAGAGAGAATCATTACGTTGACTTTTTCAATAGAAAATTCAAAACCGGGACACGTGATTTATGTTAACAGACAAAGCGTTTTCCCTCAATTTCTCTTGTTGGTTCTAAACAAAAATTTTGTAATTTTTCTTTAATGCACAAAGTACTAATAGACATGGAACAACGATTGACAAATATAATTTTAGTAAATGCGACTTTAGAAAAATATTTAAAACAAAGCATCAACACGGAAACAGTAAAGACGAAACTCCACACGAATAAATCGGACACAAAATATGAAGTCGTAAAGTATTACACAATGTATTGTCTAAAATTTAATACTCATGAAAGAGACCACACTGGCTAAAGCATTAACCACTTATTTACTTAACTTATCTCATGTGGACACTGCGTTATCTTTAGAGTGACTGATTGCGGATAATTAATTTCAATCTTGTTGTCGCCATTGTAAATACCCGTTCATGTAGGCGTTCATTGCCACAATACGCGTTTACCGTTCTGAGAATATCGGAGTTCACAGTACAATTCACAAAAGCACACAACCTCTAACGCACTAAACGAATAAAAGTACAATGAGATCATTATCCGAATAATAAACAGATTTAAAAACGATTTAGGTGCAATAAAGTGAAGTGGCATTTCATCAGAAGGATACTCTATGCCGTTAAATAAATCACTTATGTCGTAAACGATAATCACATATGCTATCTAACTTCACACCTAGTCCGAAATCTCACGCCATGTCTTTTTTACTGTTCACCCCGTTTTATGTTCTTCTCGTGTGGTACAAGTGAAGACATTTAGCGATGACTTGCTTTGAATACCCGTTAATTACTCTCGGACGCTAAATTAAATTATAAAAATTTATAACTTCTAATAAAATACGCACGCTTTAGTTAATAAGTCTGAATGGTTCATAATTTTAAAGCTTCGTCTCACAATTGACTAATATTTGTCTTCTTTAATCGTACGTAATAATTTAAACATCCATAAAATTAAAATGTCATGTAGACAGTTCCTGAAGCGGAGTATTTGTGGTGATTTTGAAAATATATTTTTACGAGTATCCCTATTGAGGCTTACCTCGTCGCTCGTCGCGTATGACACACGCTGTTGCCGTCGAGGTGGGTCGTAAAGATAGTGATAGTGTTGATCTCTTTGGATGAAATTCCCAAAAGAATTCAAGGGGAAATTGAAATTATAATAAGATCCCGACGCATCCGTCTCACTTCGTATGAGAAGGAATATTGTTGTTGATTTTTTTATTAAAATTTTATACGTGCGATATAAATTCCCTTTGTTCTGTTTCTCAATCACATACATTGTTGTTTTTATTCGTTGCGATCCTACATTTGTTTGTTTTATAAATTTGTAGTTGTACATTGAGCATTATTTTATTAGGTGCACATTTTAAGTCATGACCGAATTATTTTTGCTATAAGCTTACCATTTTACATATTCATATCTAATATATAATTAAATACATATATTATGTCAACATAATAATATTTATCCAAAGGATTTTTTCCACATCATAATAAGCATACCAAAAATAATTAAATATTTTTACAAGACGTTTCAACACAAAAAATTACACAGTAAGCACAAAGCTGAGTAGGCGAAGAGGCGACAAAAAGTACGAACTCAATCCTCATAGGCGTAAAATAAAGTTTTACAACTTTTCATTGTGAAGTCACAGTATAAATATTATACAGTAACTCAGTGTGTGTACTCAAAATCAAGCTCTCTCAATACAATGACAAGTTACTTGATTTTATATTTACGCTCCTCCTCTATTCAAACATTCAAACATCCAATTATTTTTAGAACCGTAAATAGCTTTAGTGTTTAATTGTATTTGTAACGGTAACAAGTCGTTAGTCTTTAGGTTTTCTTATCGTAATTTATTATTTGTAGTTGTGAAAATCGTAGAAATCCAATATCCACCTTCAAATATATTATTTCTGAGCCAAAATCTTACTTATATTATGCTGCTTCTTAAAATATTACTAATATCTTTACATTAAGGCGGGCGCATGATACGCCTTAGTGATTAAAGTCTACTGTATGTTATTAAAACTGTGGAAGGAGTGTTAGCCTCAACAACCACAGTGGCATAGAGATTGCACGTTTACGCGACAGGTGCTCTTGTAACTTGCCTTTATGATAATTCTCTAGCTCTTAGCTTAATAGACTTAGCTCCTCATTTGGCTCAGATACAGTTTATTCCAGACTTCGGGTGCCCGCAAAGCTGGCACTTAATACTGTGCCTCTAAAATTATAATTTTTACACACCTTATTATAATACTTGTTTTTATATAGTTATTATTTAATAGCTTCCAAAGAAAACTTAAAGTCTTGACTTACAATAGGAATGTTACTTTTTTTTTTTTAATTATTTTATACATAAGTTGCAATAGATTATAATTTGTAATATATACATATTTACTTACAACAACTTATGTATTTAAAACTATTATTGCTTGTTAAATTAGCTTTAAGACATAATATTGTTGTTTTCCACCTTTTTGGTAAAAGGTTGACCCGTGCGAGTTTCTTACGCCGGTTCTTCTCGCCGGGCTAGTTCCCGAACCGGTGGTAGGTACCGTAGTCTCAACGGTCAGAAAGTTTACTCTAAGTACTGTTTTTGGATATAAAAGATTTTGATTTTCATAAAAAAATATACAACAAATAGGGGTACTCGCTGCTAAAAATTTTAGCTGCAAGTGACTAACGTACACTTATCTGAGGTGACTGCCGATGCTGCTGCTAATCTCAAATTACCTGTAATAAAATAAGAGACATTTTAAAAATGATATTATCTCCTTAAACTAAAATAACTCAAATTTCATATACAAAGTTTTAAAGTACTAAAAGCATAAAAGGTTAACAATGAAATTCCATAGACACATTAACTTTACATTAAAGGCGAGCTATATAAAAATATCAACAATAAATTTAATTAAGTTACAATAAAACGCTGTTAGCTTCAAATGGAAGATTTCAAAGGGCAAATACCGCTATCGTCTCGTTAAAAGGGCCAAAAAACGTGTAATATTTGAGTAATCTGACGCGGTTAGAGCGATTGAACCCGTAGGAGCAATAAATTAGGGTCGGGTCCATGCAATGTGTTTGTTCCATAGGGAGTTTTTATATGTAATGGGGCCCTTGATAAATCTGTTGTGAACCACCTTAAATTTATTTGGTTGGTTTATCACAAAAATACAATGTCAATAAAATATCCAGTGTTCAGTTTTGTCGTTTCTTAATGGATGATAAATTTTTGGTTTTTTAGGGTTCTGTACGCAAAGAGTTTAAACGGTCCCCTATTACTAAAACTTAAATTCCATCGCCGGGCAGGCCGTATCTCAACAACGGTAATTTCTAACCATTCTTAAGAAACAGCCTGGAGTCGGACAGACGGATAAACAGAAACTTTAAAACAGGTCATCTTTAAAAACCTTAAAAACAGGTCTTGTAAAACATACCTTCGCGCACATACATTGCGCAGAAAATAAAAACCATACGCGTCGAAGATCGTAATGCACGATACAAATGAGTCTTCCTGTCTATAATACACGAACGAAACACTAAAGTATCCCCCGAAATGCTACGTACTTCCATGTTATGGAAAACTTTGCCAACAATCATTACCAAGGTTATGGTTCAAAATACAAACGATAGATTTTCTATTCCTGAAAAATACCGTAGGTTTTGGCGTTGTCTGTAGACGGATGGAGCCACATACATTCCTTTGATCTAAATATTATTCTTAGATCTAAATATATAATAATGGGTACAATATTCGTAACATTATGAAACTACTATACAATTAAATGATTAATTTCATTCGAATTTCCGTGGAACCTATTATGTCGAATATCGAATTCTCAGAAAGTTCATTCCCAATTCTTGAAAACCCGCACCAAATACAGCAACAAAGCAGGTAAACGAATGTTCATTGTAAGTTCGTGGCTTGTACCAGTACCGAGCACACAATAGGCATAAACATGCCTCGGAGTTACTGCTGTACGACAATATGGGCGCATTGTATTTATAATGCATAATTATATACAGTACGTTCCAGTACGGTTTTTGTCTTACATAAAACAGCGTTGCTGAAAAACAAACGCGAGACAAAGGATTGTTAGAAATGTGGTGTTTGAATTATAGTTTTCTATATCTAACTACATACAAGTTTTGGATACCTTTGAAGACGCCGGTATGGGCAGTACACAAATAAAACAATTTAAACCTTATCGCTCCTCTTCATAATCGGCGATTTTAGACAATGACGAGTAAGCGCGATTATGTAGAGGGCATACTCAGCTCTGCCACCCTAGACAAGTGGCAAGAAATTAACGTTTAAGATAATCGCTTCGCTTGTTTTGTATGGGATTGACATATTCGAACTTGACAAGATCTTAACGCGTGACTTTTTATTTCGGCGAGTATGCGAGGTTTTTTTTTTAATAAAACTAAGGAGGCAAACTAGCAAACGGGAAACCATCAGATTTCTATAAGGAAAGCAACTATCACCGCCCATAGACACTCGCAACATCAGGGTTGCAGGTGCGTTGCTGGCCTTAACATTTCATGTTATGGAACCTCTTAAGCTCTCATCATACACATGTTCGACTTGTTTGGTTCCGATAGATGTGCGTTCACCATATAATAATAATAATAATAACTCCTACACCGGTTTCGGTGACGGTGACCGGTTTCATAGAAACCAGCACTTCCTGTTACGCAGGAGTAATTTTATAGTGCCCAAGTGTGTGCGCGGTAGGTAGGAGCACTCTCTCTTCCTTTACTCCGACACGACTGGCGAGATATCAGGCGCAGGACCGACCTTTTACATACCCATTCGACGCATGGATATCAGCCTGCATTGTCCAAACTTGAAAATAATCCCCAAATTCCCGCATTGGCGTGTTTCCAACTCCAAATCGAACCCACGACCTCCGGGTGAACAGCCGAGCTCTGTACCACTGGACCACGGAGGCGTTCACCATAACGGTCATCGTCGATAATGTAGAGCCCGCATTAGAATTGATTCTTTCCCGCCTACGGTTAGGGTCAAAGTAAATTTTTAATGGATTATGAAGCTCGGCATTCGCGACACTACGCGGCAACGACACGACGGAACACTTTACGTTTCTTAGAAGTGAGTCAACGTTACAAATTTGAATCTGACGTTTAACAAAAATCAGTTCTAAGGGAACGTTAAAAGCATTGTTTCGTGACGTTTTAAAGTGCGATTTCGCTTGTTACCCTAATTTGCTGTCGTATCACTATGACGAACGTTTAACGTAGCAACTGCATGGTCTATACCAAAGGCCTAGACTGAGATGAGACTGAAACAGTCTAGAAGAGTCGCAAGTGCCTTGCCGGTCTTTAGGATGGAATAGGGATAGGAGGATTAGGGAAGTTGGGCCACCGGTAAACTCACTCACTGAACGAAACACAACACAACGCCGTTTCACGCCAGTTTCCTGTGAGGCCGTGAAATCGCTCCGGTTGAGCCGGCCCATTCGTGCAGAAGCATGATTCTCGCAGGGTAATGAGCCTCCACCGAGGTTTGACCCTGCACCCTCTCGAGTGCGAACCAAAGTCTTTGCAACTAGATTACGGACGCTTTAGAATATTTAAATTAATAAGTTTTACTATTATAAGGTTGGTTTACCAAACTATAGTCTATTATAAATTTAATAACATACTTTAATTTGACTTTAAGGTGTCGTTACCTGGCCATTGAACCTTATTTTAAAAATCCCATACTTTAAAGGCGTTCTACACGGCGTGAACAAATATCACGCAAAGGTGATGATGCAATGCATTTTCAATCTTACACCATAAACTGACGGTGCATTTTAGATATTAATGTTGTAAATGGTAATGTTTGGCAAACCTTGATGTCAAACACGACCTTGATGCACTCCAAATTGCACCCACAGTTCATGGCGTAAGATTGAATTGAGAGTGCATCTTTGCATATTAATGCTGGTAAAATGGTGTCCATCGAGTATAGCTATTTTCAATCATCCGCCTTGAACTGAGGGAGCAATTTGGATTGCATCAAAGTGCACCTTTGCGTGATATTTGTTCCCGCCGTCTAGAACCCCCCTTAAACATAAACAAAAGAGTATTTAAGGAATATTTCGTATGTCATATCAAAATATAGTAGCGTACGTATTGTAGTAGTAGTGTGCATAGCGTTTAATATATTAAAAATAAATTATGCAAAATTATAGTATCGTTTAAAATCATATTGGTATTCCATACTCCTCCATCTTATCAACTATAACTTTTCCATATTATCAACTATAATTGGAAGAAAATTCACGTTTTAACATCTACGCGTTCTTCGTAAAAGGGGTACAAAGTCTTCCTCTCGTGTGTTAATTTAAAGATATAGTTACCTGTAGTAAATCTATCCTATTAGCGTTTCTAGTGAATTTTACATTGATACAGCTTTTCTAGCTAAACAGAGAAAATCCTTTTTCAGCTTATCTTACTGCACATTCTGCTTAGTTAGGATCTATTGTAAAGGCTCCTACACAATACGTTACTCGAATAAGTGGCATACTTACGTTTCAGATTATACAGGGATAATAGGACGGACTGCTAAGCGAATTTGGATTCTGTTTAAAAGCTAATAGGGAAGATTGTACCGCATCACGCGACTGTTTATTTAGAAGAGCTATGGAAAACGTTGGAATCTATGCTAATTATATTTTCGTTAGGGTTTAATGGACACTAGGGGTAATGCGTTTCCCGAACATAATCGCTTTATCTCATTGTATAGTCCGGAACATCGTCGTGCGGGCACGACAACTTTCAGATAGGAATTTGTTCCATAAAGCCTTTAATTTTATCGAAATATTTGAAAATCAAAGGGGTTTTAAACGTCATCTGTCTATTATAGTACTTTAAGGCCTACTTTTTTATGATATTAAGGGGGCAAGCGAGCAGACGGGTTACCTGAAATGAAAAGCAACTGTCGTCGCCCATGAACACTCGTGACGTTCGAAGAGTCGCAAGTGCGTTGCCAGTCTTTATGAAGGAATAGGGATAGGAAGTAAGGGAAGAGGGCCACCGTAGAACTCACTCACAGCAAAATGCCGTTTCACGCCAGTTTTCTGTGAGGCCGTGGTATCACTCCGGTTGAGCCGGCCCATTCGTGCCGAAGCATGGCTCATGGCTCCCATGGCAAAAAAGATTTGGGTTAAGTGAACCTTGTTTACGTTGTTTAATGATGTTTGTGAAGTTTAATTAATTGATAATACTCCAGGCAGGCGTGTCACAGTTAATACTAGTACTGCCAATGAGTGTAACTGTAAAATGTTGTATATATATATTGTGCTTTAATTTTACCAAACAAATTGTGAATGAGATATAATTAAATAAATAACAAACTTGGGTAAAAAATCTTGGGTTAAACATCACGTTATCTCTTTAACATACCAAGAACGAAATCTTAGACAATATTATCATTGGCGTGCCTTATGAGGTACGTAACTTTCGTAATTACATTCCTTCTGTTTTTTATTTTACTTTTGTATCGTAGTAAAAATAATAACGGAAACAATATTTTAGAATAACATTGGTATTCCATCCACGCTTTTCCTCCATATCGACTATAACTAGAAAATTTTTTATTCTTTTACATCTACGCGTCATCCCAAACTTATCTAATATTTTTTTCTAAATTAATATAGCTTAAGCAATACTATATATCGAATAAAAGGCAAACCACGAATGGCAAAGCCCCCTGTATTTACGGACTAAAATATGAATATTGAGAGCAAGATAATGTACTGGCTTCTCAACGGTTGTTCAAGTTGTCGCAGACGATTACCCGCCTTAAACAAATCAGCCTCGGCTTTCACGCTCAAAATGCGACAACGAGTACAAGTCGCCCGTGATTTTCAAACATCCTCAGACCTTTTGCGGGCTCTTTTGTCGTAATAAAAGCGTTAATAGAGCCCGAAAAGGGTATTCACTAATAGACAATGTAGCGCATAAAAATGAACCGGGTTACACAATATTTTAATGCGGCAGCTATTATAACTAATGTGCCTTACCAAAAACATACAGGCAGGAGGTTCTTGCCGTTGGCTTCAAATCCCTAAAAAGATACATTTTATCTACCTAATGCTGTTCTTTCTATATGTAACATAATGGATACTTTGCATGCTTCCATACAATATTTTTATAGCTTCTTAATTAAAATATTAACTGTTAAAATGTACATGTTTTCTTACATATTATTTAAAATATTATTATAGGGTTGAGTCTAAATGCCTTTTACGGCAAAGGTTTCCTCCAGTCGTTTCCATTCTGTATGGTCTAATGCTGCTCTATGTCAGGTGCCCCTGGCGGCTTGCCGAAATCGTCTGACCAATGTTTCAGTTTCTTGCCCCTATTTCTTTTATAGCCTCTGGGGTACCGGTGAATTACAATTTTACTTCACTTATCTTTTCCACGTATATATTGTCCGGCCCCTTTCCTTTTGTCTCGTTTCTTATAGTAGTGCATCTTATTTTATCTGAAAGTTTCCATACTATATTACTATTATAAATGGTTTAGTATGTTTGTTTGAATCTTAGTTTGTCTTTCCTACACTCTTTTTTTGGCATATACTCAGTTGTGTGAATGGAGAACATAGGATTATTTTCGGCTTGGAAAAACATGCATTTTTTTTTTGCGAAACATAAAATGAATGAAAGCGAAGCTGTAGGCAAAATCTACTTTTATCCAACAAATTTTGTAGATTTAAAACTGTTCATGCAACAGAACACCCCAGCTCGTATTTCAGAAATAAATGTACTTATCATTTACAAAATTAAAATATCCAGAAAGTTAAATGTCCCCGCATTTGTGCAGCGGGCTTAATTTCCGGACACAATATTATCCAGGAAAGAACCGCCTACATTAAACTTACATAATATAAAGGAATATTGTTTAACAAATACCCTTATTTCACGAAGCGGCGGAGCTGTTATTTTAACATTATGTTGGAAATTAAAAATTTGCGCCGTTACATTTATACGGAATAAAAGAGGACATTTATCCTCGCCACAAAACAACTGACGCAGGGCCCCGGCAAAAAGTTGGCGAGGATTCTTTTAAAATTGTGTGGAACCGAGAAAAACGCTTATGGTCGACATAGAATAATGAGGTGCAGACGTGCCGGTAGTCACGTCATAAAATATTTTAATGAACAAAAAGTGTCCTTGTTTGCTTTGAATTAAATAATGCCGTGTTTCGTTCACACTTTTGTGACCAGTGCGATCGGTCAGAAAAAAAATGCAACATTATCTATTTGCTTATGTTCTAGGGTTCCGTACCCCAAGTAAAAACAGGACCCTATTACTAACCCTTCGATGTCAATCTGTGTGTCCGTATGTTTGTTTCCAGGCTGTATCTCAAGAACAGCAATAGTTAGAGGGCTTTTTTATATTATGTATTTGTGTTACTGCTATAAAAATAAATACTAAAACCAAAATAAATTTAATAAATAAGAGGAGCTCTCGCACAACAGACGTGATTTTTTTCCTAGTTTTTCCTCGATATCAATAATGGCAAAAAGGCAAGTGCTTGAAATTTACACAAAACAAAGATAGGATAGCTAGATCGTGTCACTAGACTAGCAATGCAGGTAGTAGTTGCTTCGTGTAGATAAAAAGCCACGAAGTGTGAGTAGAAAACAATGTTAGTAACTAAAATGTCAATTTGAAAACCTGTCCGTAGATTACACCAAACCCATTTGGTTAGGATATTTATTTTTTAGTTTCAATCCTATGTAGGCATGGGGGACACCCATAAAATTAATAAATTATAATAAATAATGTTAATGTAAATTCTTAATGCGGTTTACAGAGTTAATGGTGGCCCCAAGACCTACAATATCATTGAACAATGCATTTTATTGTTAAATATGATTGAAAGACGCTTTTTATCTTAAAGATCGATTATATTGCACAAGAATACGAACTGCTCGATGTTTTTATGTTCAGCCGAAAAATAAAAAAAAAAGTTTTGATCCCGTAAACTCCTTATTAATATAATGTTTATCTCATATTACGTTAATTCCATCACGCTGTAGACTTTTTTTTAAATAATTAATTATATTGTACAATCAGAGAAGTTGAAACAGATACAGATCGTGGATCTGAGTAATTTGGTCGGGTTCAGCTCAAACTCAAAACTCAGCCGACTGATCCCGACTTACATAGAATCGCGATTTTCCGACCAAATGATGTAGGCTCGTCAACTGGCTCTCGTTCTATTTCCCCCATTATATAATACGTTATATTGTGCAATACAATTAATCGTTTAGGGACCGCCTTAAATAGATTTATTAAGCCACAAGTTTCAACAGTATAGTCTACAGTTTCGAAGAAAGTTGCTGTGATATACGGATGGAAAGACAAACATGGCGAATCTATTCCGTTTTTGGCTTTTGGCTCCGGAACCCTGGGTATCCTTATCCTAAGCTATAAACTACATAAACTAGTTGACAAGCCAGGATCAGCTAAGGAAGACAGTTTAAAATAGAACTCAATAAGCTTACTATCCCAGTTAGAGACCAAAGACCACCAGCTAATATGTCTGATGACATTCGATTTCATGAGCCCAAACTATGATTCAGTATCAAATGAATTACCAATTTGATTTGATGTTCAAACATGCAGAATGCAAAGAGGATTAATAATGCTTTTCATATCGTCACCCGTCACACGCACCGCGGACGAAGCATCAATGCTTAAAATGATTTACATACATTATACCCTTGATATTAATTTGGACTCTTCGACTGAATTTAAATATTCAGTTCTGGTAATTGGTTTTCGTGCGGGGAGTTTTTGCATCCGTTCTTACGTAATTGGAAAATTAATATGTAAAATATTTTTAAATAAGTACCAATTATAGGATAAATTATTGACGTCCTCGGCTCTCCCAAACATCGGGGACTTATTTATCGAATCATGCCTTAATTATGTTTTAATTGAATACCTGATAGAAACTCGATTAATGTGATCTTATGTTTTTTTTAATAACCGTCATTAAGACAAGAAAGACTACTTCAGATTGAATGACAATAATGCAACCACATTATAGGAACTAAACAGCAAAAAAGGGTCATAATAATTAAACAGAGACGTTAAAATAACAGATTTCACCGCAAAATGTCTTTGTTCTCGCTTACGATACCCACTAAGCAGTCACAACGTAGCATTTGCACATAAAACCAATAATAATAGAGTTTTTTAAATGTGGGCAAACTGAACACTTTAAAGAAAACCAGCAACTGTAAAATATAACCGTAACTTGCGTTGAAATAAAAACAAAATATTAAAATGATTGTTGAATAAAGTTAGTAACCATCGTCAAACTAGCTGTGCCCCGCGGTGTTACCTGCAATTTTTAGTACAAATTAATTCTAATATTATTTCACAATAAGAAGTCAATGTATAAATCCAGGATATCAGCCAACTCCTTGCATTTGGAATCCAAATCGCTCCAGTCGTTTCAACGTAAAAAGGTAACAAAATCAGAAATTTTCGCATAAAATATATTATTTATAAAATATATATTTCAAGAGCTCGTTACGATATGAACATCAACGTTCTAATCAATAACGTTTGATACATCAGTTAAATCCAAATTGAGTTCGTAATAACTCAGTATTTAATAATTTTGATCGGCTTTCACGTTGGTTATAGCAAATTAGTAATATTTAATCGTTCGTTAGTAGTTACTAATAACAGCCAACTTCTGAAAGTTTATCAGCAAATAATACTTCATATTGCAAAGGTTAATTTTCAAAGGTCAAAATTAGGGATCATTCTTGTCTAGCTCTATAAATTCTTCTATTTGTTTTCTTCTTGATAAGAGGCCGTGTCGTTGTGGTTCCCATTTTTTGTCAAAGTCTTGGAAATAAGTTTTTAAATTGTTCCTAGAAAATCTGCTTAATCTATATACTATACGATAATATTATAAATAGGAAACTTTTGTATTTTTGTATGTTTGTATTGAATAGGATCAAAAACTATTGAACCGATTTCAAAATTTCTTTTACCATTACTTAGAGGGATTCTTCCGAATTCGTATAGGCTATATTTAATCCGGGAAAATAGATAGGATTTTTCGTGGTAGTGAAAATTGATGAGTAAGTCGTCGAAAAACTACCGTACGTTAACGATTCTCGCGAACGCTGCCTAAATGGTTAGAGGTGTATGGTTGACTTCTTTAAAAAGTTGTAGAACTCAATAATGCCTACAAAAAAGTCCACAATAGTATAAACCAAACATTTATATTTAAGCCATTATGACCACTTTTTCATAGAATAAAAGTAATTAAAATTATTAGCCAATGTTTATTGATCATATTATCGTCAAATACTCATCCTTATTCAAAGAAACTATTTATTAAGGAAGATCAATTTCTTTTTATTTTATTCCAATCGAACAATCCATTCAAAACATATTACGAATTTAAAATTGTACGAAACAAAGAAATGTAACAAGAATAAAAACCTTTAAAAACATACATGTAAAACACCGTGCGAAGCCGGGGCGGGTATATATGCAAAAAAGTAATAAATTTCAGCGGATATTTTTTAATCAATAGTTTAGGCGTTCGAGAACTGCAAACTTTTACCTCGATCCAAAAACTTGATCCATCGAGCATAGGGAAGCCAAAGAAGATGCATTAAATTTTAGAGTAGTGAATAGTTCTAGATTGTTTCTCCTAAAAAAACCACAAAATAAAATACGCGCCACACACTTTACCATTTAGTAAGTTAGTCAAAATTGATGTTCGATAGCGTTTTGAAGAGCTTGTACGCCTTAACTGTAAATTTCACATAAAAATCGCTAGCATATAAAATGTAGGAAATTTCCTGTAGTTTAATTTTCTCGTAGATTATTTTCAGTTAAATCAGTTAGATCGAAGTTACTTAAAAAAAACTGTATTTTTCCAATATGGCGACAAAGATACGAGGTGGTAAAGTAAAAATTCGAAAAGAACACGTCGAAATCCATTAAAATCACCAATATCTAAAATCCCGGTAAACCTCCTAGGTAAAACTACCAAATGATCGGGCTATAGAGAGTTTTGTTGATAGAGATCTTAAAATATTGTAAAGAAAATAAAAATATTTATTATAATAACAGATGAAACGTTTAATTTTTCCAGATAAAAAGTACGCTATGTCTGAGGCTCTAAGCACCTCCATAGCAAATTGGTTCAGTGGTTCGGGCGTGCAGAGGTAATAGACATACACATTTTTATTATATATACATTTTTACTCACACACTAAGCTACTCAATAACACTAATAATGTTGCTAGAAACTTAAGAACTGGCGCCATGGAAACTACCTCATTAGTAGGCCTCCTGGTCTCGAGAGCCAACATGCTCCAGATAGAGTGAAGGTAAATGATGAAGGGTGGTGCGTGGCTGAAAGACACTCACCTCGTCAGGACTTATTGTTTGTGGGGTGACATTCAAACGACATAACTTTTCTCGTATGCTTCTAAATTAGGCTCTTATGTTGGAATGACGGGGGAGGTTGAATGTGGATTTTCATTATGATGGTAACTGCAAATGCGATCGATAATAATGTTTTCGAGCCCTGTGTAGATCAAAGGATAAAATATTTACATTACACCAAAGAAAATAAAGAGGAAATATTTGTATTTTTGTTTGTTAGGTATAAACTCAAAAAGTACTGATCCAGAAATATCACCATCGGATTGCTGCATTATTACTGAGCGATATAGGTTAAAATAATGTCTAGAAAATCGGCGAAGTGTGAGTTGGACTCCCGTGAAAAGAGTTCCGTATGCAGGTAGAGTATTGATTTGGAATATAGCATGATTTTTATTCCAATTAAATACTTCTGTGGGATAAAACTGCGGGTAAATACTGTGATTCGTAGTTTGGCTACAGTTTTAGCAAAATTAGTTTTACTTGCATCACTCTTGTAAGTTTTGCCAATTTAATGTGAATATTTATTAAATACTAAACAGCAATAACGATACAATTGTTGAGACTGATACAAATGTTCGTTGCAGACTTTTATTAAATCTTCCTGTACGTCAAACAGACTATTCAAACTGTAAATATGTATGAAGGAAACAGGAATGCTCATGTCTTTATCATTTCTTTCCACCTTTATTTCCGCTCTCTCCCTTACTTCCGCGATTCCAAAACGAGGCGCACTTGACTTTCAAAGACTCGTGTTTAACCAACAAATACCTCACTTGTTGTGTCATAGCTAAGGCATTTGTAACGGAAATGCTTGTTTTTAAATTGCTTTTGTTTCGCTCATTATTGTTCTGTGTGTGCTAATCTAATGGTGCTTCTAGAATTGCTATGACAACAAAATATTTTAATCGTTATAATATTGTATGAAAGTTTGGTAGCTTGGATGCTTGTCCGATCAAAACTACCGAACAGATTTTAATGAAATTTAATACGCAGGTGTGTGTGTTAATTGGTTAAGATTATATCCTTTTTTTCAGATCAAATTCTCGCGCGAAAATTTCATTTTATTCGTCGTGGTCAACGCCGTCAGTAAAAGCTTTGAATTTTTTTTACAATATTGTTTTTATCATAATGTGCTACGTTTTCTTTATTTTAAATAATATAATACCTTTTAAATTACAATTTTTAAAATGTCAAGATAAATTTTATCTACACTTGCAATAAAACAATAAAATTGGCGTGTATGTACAATTAATATTATAAACTAATCAATGTGGGGGGCTTAGGAACAGCAATAGAACACAATTCGACCAAAAAGTTGTCTGTTTGTGAAGCTAATCTCCGGAACTACTAAACGGATTCGAATAAATATTTTTTTATTTCATAGCTATTACGTCTATAAAAAAAAACAAAATTTTTGTAAGTATCCTATGTGTTTATAGGATACTTACAAAAATTTTG
>JAOTAV010008650.1:0-28263 GCA_026546445.1 Cyclargus thomasi | reverse complement strand
AATACGCTGAGCGTTCAACATTATCCTTTTACATAGACCAATATTTAGAAAGAGATGGACAAAAACAGAACGAGACAGCATGCATACCTTAAAGTTAGTTCGTAAATAAAAAAAAACAACCGATATCTCCATGCTGATTTTATAATAGACAGAAAATTTAAATGTGCAAAAATTTGCAACAAAAATTAACCAATCGTAAATTTACTTTTTGAAACTTTTATGCCTCATTATACTTATGTAAAAATTTGACATAATTTTTAATAAAGTGTGGCTTTCTTTCTTGCCAATACACAACTCTATGGCGGTATTACAATGTGCATCCAACGGTCGCTTACATTGCTTAGGGCTACATTACTGCTTTTGATGTTAAAGTCATTTTACTCTGTTATAAAAATAATCGTTGTTTGAATACTTTTTCATACTATCGTCAGTGTCTCAAATGAATCAAAATATTGCATTGTGCGTGTTGTAGTGTGTGTGGCGATTTATGAAATAAAAGTTTGCGAGATTAAAGCATGTTTAAAATGATATTGCTATCCCACGAGGAGGACTTCCATACCAACTATAGCCGGGATAAATTTCTACTTGTCTTTCGTAAAATAGGTACAACATTTTCCGCTCGCGTATTAATATATAGATAAGTTTCAACATAATTAAGAATTTATCGTCAATATTTCCTATGTTCAAATCTATTATGGTTAATATTGTAGTTTCTCTTCTGTGCGTTTCTGATAAATTTATATACCATCAAATAAAAAATCAAAAACTAGACCTACCTCTGTGATGGCAGAGCCTTTCATTTTCCGTTGCCGCTTCAAGACATTAAAACAATTAATGCCAAAGGAATTTATGCCCTCTTAAAGGTGCGATCACACACTGTTGAAGCTTAAAGTTAATTACAACAGAGGGTTTTATTCGCTATAACTTGTCGAATAAATCTCGCCAAATCGCGCCTTTAACGAGTTTCAATACTGAATGCAGTTTATTGATCATAAAAGGAACTTTTACTAGAATACGGCTTTTATTTGAACAGCAATTGTAAATTTCGTAGCGGGATTGGACGATTTAATTTCGAACTTAGTATTGAAATAAACGTTTAATTCTATTGTATGTTACATGCTTTTTGATGAACCTAATAAAAACATATTAATTTTTGAGCAATAACTAAGAATAACCTACACGCTACGCTTATGTTTTAACATGTTTTTATTTAAAAACAAATAAAATATCTGTCAAGTCTTTGCGACATAAAAATAAAATAAAAATTTGCGATGAATCTGGAATTTAATAGAGGAGCTTCCTGAATCTACACTATCTAAAAATAACCTTAATAATATAAAACAAAACAATCTATAGTAACAAATATATTTAGATATAACTTCATTGTTATGTTAATTTATATTTTTTACAGTACAATGTTCCTAATAAAATAAAGCGAGTTTAAGCTAAGTGACCATGTTTAACTTTGAGACTTAAGAACAATGAGTGAAATAAAATAAGATGGCGTCGTTCAGTCACCAGGAGACCCAATCCAGTCCTGCCAAGGAACTGCCCAGGTATGTATACAATTTATTGATGAAGCGGGTAATGATGGCAAAATATACAATATTTTTTTTTGGCCTTAGTAACTGATTTGATTTAAAGCAAACTGCTTTAATGTCGGTTACATTTATTCGGAATGGCTCTCTAAGCTCCGAATCTGTATTGATGTTGTAAAATCTGTATAGCGAAATCTATACAATGGCAGTGTTCGCGATGCACAGACAGATTTTTAGTTTACTAATTTTTTCAGATCCGGAATTCAAAACGACGAGCTTTTTAAATTCCAGATCTAAAAAAAATGTCTGATTCTTTCAGACCTATCTGAAAAAGTCATTGCCTGAAAAAATAAGTGTGTGTGGTGCATACTACTATTTTGTAGTATTTGGCATTGCTGAAATTAACCTAAAGACCTAAAGTACATGTTGTAGCTTTTTTTTATCAAAAATTTGAATTATAATGAGTACTATCCTGTTTTTATAGTGTACATAAAATTGCGACCTATATTGTTATGCAAAAATCATTTCGAAAGAAACGCTAACATATAATTATAAGTTAAGTGTGTCTTTAAAACTGAGCAATTGCGTATTGCGTATAAAAAAAGCGTATTAAGGGTTCAAGTGGGGTCACACTATTGAAACCGTCCAAAAAACCGGCAAATTCATCCATCACAGGTTTATTTTCTAATTTGTACCCTACCGCGCCGTTTTAAAGTTTAAAATTGAACACATACATTTGCGCGGACTTCAGTTCTAAAAAATGATATTTTGCTGACTTGTAATTAGGTAACTCGGTCAATTACGACATGCCATGTGTTATAGGATTGACACAGCATATTTACCGCTGTGTAAACGATCCGCCACTTTACGTTTCAAGCAGTCTGATCTAGATTTTTATAACTTGCAAATTCGTAATTTTATTGCGATGGCGGCCGGTCGTACTATTTCAACGCTAGCAGCCATATAAACCGCTAAAACTTGAGAACGACTGAATCGAATAGGGAAAATTTATTTTTGAAATATTCGTAGAAGTCCAGGAAAGGATTACCCATAGAAAAGTGATACGAAGTTTTATTATTAGTTCCTTAATTTTGTGACTAATAATAATGGTGCAATACTTTGTTGAAATAGAATAAATCACAAAAATGTTTCTCGTAATAATTGAGACATCAAGTATGTGCCAGCCAAAGTTTGAATGGAGATAAGTCTGTTCGCATTTCGATATTTTTGGAAGAACGCCGACAAAAAGGAATTAAATTATAGATACGATAGGTTTTGTGTTTTACCAAAATGTTTTTGGCTGGCAGTGTATGTAGAAAGTTTCTTTGTTTGATGGTGACAGTTTTTTTAATATGAAAACCATTTTTCGGGACTTTGCCAATTTTTTCCAACAAAGATTAGTTCTCCCATAGATTTTAACTCATAAGCATTAAGTGTAAACTAAAACAGCAAAAAAAATATTATTTACTTTGCAGGTTTCTCCCGTGATCGTCGTATTTTCATTGACATCCGACTGAAAAGTGAAAAGCTGCCAGTTCGATTACAAGTTAATGGAATCGAACCCGCCTCAAACTTTAAAAGTCGCGTACCGGCCACTCGCAGTATTTTTTTTATGTTTTGTACCAGGCATACACAATATAGACTTTTTAGCGAAAATTTAAAGCAGCTATTGCATGCCTTCATCCTGACAATCAATCTATGTGGCTTATGACAAAATTTTTGTAGTTAGTACACTAGTCAAATCAATAATTTTTTTGTCATAAATAATTTAGTGGTGGCTAAATCTAAATCTACGAATCACCTTTAAACTGTTTCCGACTGATCCATGTAATAGGCCCTTAAGAAATAGTTCAATAGTTAATTGGCCTGTACAAGTAATGCTTAGCTATTAGTCAAGCTCTATGTCAAGCAAAGTTGGCTTCATGCCAGCAACAGCTTATCTGTAACAGACGAATTGGTGCGCGTTATTTTTATGTTTTTAAACGATTGATTGACGTAATTAGTTTTGGCCGGCCATATTTTTTGTTGGCTTTGTTATAAATCTTGGTTTAGTTTAATGTTTTATTTAGGAGTTCAGGTGTTTTGTCTATGTCGCAGAGTAATGAAAATTTATAACTTTCGGTTACTCACCTTTATAGCACGTAGAAACTTTCGTTTCCATCTAAACAGTTTTTAACGTTGGCCTTTACCTATCGTGCCGTTAACACAGGTCTAGACTGACGTGATGAGAAATATCCATAGACATAATTTTATGATAATAATATTATTGTTAGCTATCCATCATGGTCCAACATAATCGGCTTTTATAAAGCGCCTTAAAAATATAACAAAGGATTTTCTAACAGCATTCTTTAATATTACAACGTCACTCTAAAGTTAATTATGAGAGCCTTTTGTGGTGCAAGCAATCGAAGTGGCCGATCTAGGTCGCAATCAGGAAGAGGCTTTGCTTAGTGCTTCCTCTCCGTATCGCTCAATCAGCGGAATTGCCTGAAAGTTTACTGCCCACAGACTCTAGAAAAAGAAGGAAATAAAAAAAAAAACAGAAAATTAAGTCATGTTTCGATGATGACTGAAAAAAGTGTGCCTTAATTGAAATAAATGTCTCCCACCCGCGCGTCTCTATGCTGCATACTAAATAGTTTAAAAAACTATTAGTGTGATTTGAAAAATCTCAAATTTGGTCTCAAGTAATCACGTAGTCAAATGGAGTGTTTTTTGCAAATTACCAGTATTTATTTTAAGCTACACGCCGAGAGCCCATTTTAGTCTCCGGCCGGATGCAAAATCAATACAATGACTGCAGCAAAGGCTTACAGACATTTGCTTTCGGTGCCGGATTTAAAAATGTTTATTTTTTTAAATTCGTCCGTAAACTTTCCACTTCCCGATATTGATCATTGTTTCGCGCTTCACACCATTGATTTACATGATGCGTATGGTGCATGGAGATCAGACATGGCGGCGTGTGAAGTTTTTTTTTAACGCAAAGTCTTTGGGTTCAATAGATATATTAATTTTTTTAATATATATATATAATATATAAATTAATTTTTATAATATATAGTCTTGTGGAATGAAAGGATCGACAGTTGTGAGTGTTGTGTAAGTAAAGTAGCTGAATGTTTTAGACACGCTGTTTTCTTAAACAATACAAATGAGCATGTGAAGTATCAACTTCGTGCAAATAATCAGTTATACTGTTATCCGACTTTCTATTACTAATAATAATATTAAATGAAAAAAAATGTGCAAATGTTTGTGCAATAGCGCAAAAATAACTAAACAGATTTTGAAGTGAGTAAAGAAACATATTTATCACTAACAAAAAGACTTACTCTAAAGCTTGCGATTTCATAAAAGTAGAGTGAAATAAACTCGACACAGAAACATAATGCTAGGACTGTTTGCTCCATCACGGTCGCTTCGCTTTTTAATCGCATTCCTAACGAACTACGAGACATCGGCACTGAAATAGTGAGCGTCAATATCCGACGCTAAATAGAATGCGCTTATAGAGTTAAGCGAATTACATAACTCTGTTTTCTCACAGACTATGTAGGAGAAACTTTATAGAGAGTGTTACAAAACAAAGATGATTTTGATAAAAAAGATATTACTTCAGGTATATTATATCCCTTATAATGAGTGACCCTGAAGAACCCTGAAATATTATCTTTTTTTATTATAATAATATGGAGTTCACTGTGAAGGATGTAAGCTGATAGAACGATAGTTTTGTGATTTCTACGGACAAGGGCTCAAATGTGATAAATTTTTCGAAACGAAATTTTGCAATTCGAATTTGGCGCCAAATATCCGCTAGTCTTTTTTTTTCTACATTTTGATATATATCTAGTATCACTCTCACAGTCAATATAAATCTAACGACATCTTTAAAGCCAAATTCCATCAAGCCGTTTAGGCTGCAGGGCGTGCCAAATATTATACATACATATACATCTGTTTTATTTGTTCTACAGCCTGAAAAGAGAAGCTAATCATATCACTTATTTCTACATTTAGAATGAAATATAAAAGGATCACAGAATAGAGTTTCTTCAAGGTTTCTGTTGAAAATTTCATTCGCTTAAGTATTTAGGAATCCGCGACGTACTTAATGTGTGAGATAAATATCTCATACAAATTTATATTTTATTGTGAAGAATATTGTACTTATGGTTTTTTTTTCTTTGCTGGTAATTACATTCAGAATATTACGTGTCTACAATCAACAATGATCATCATCATCATCAGTAATGTAAGTACTGCTAAAACAAACGATTGGCAAAAGAAATGCATATATTCAGTGAAACTATAATTTTACGCACAAATAATTAAACAATTCATAAAAAACTTCGGAAGTGTCGTCGTTAGTAAAAGTTATTCGGCAAAGAATTAATGAAAGGGAGTAAATAAGAGTACGGTCATAATTATTTTTTTAAAAAATAAGTGGGCAAACGAGAAAGCGGTTTACCTGATGAAAAGAAACAACCGCCGCCCATAGGCAATAGCTACATCACAAGAGTTGCCGGCCTTTTAAGAGGGAATTCGCTCATTTCTTCAAGGTTAGCAGGTCGTAGCGGTCCGGAAATACTGCTAGTGACAGTTCTTTCCAGAGTACTTCCACAGTTCTTTTCCGAATTTTCGACAAGAAAGCATAAAAAGGTATTCTCTTCAAATATTTTATAAAGACCTTCTTTGTGTATTGTACCAAATTTTAGCAAAAACTGAACAGTATTTGCTAAAATGGTTTAGGCGTGAAAAGGTGACAGACAGACACACTTTCGCCTTTGTAATATTAGTAAATGAAAGTATGGATTACAGTGGAATCACATCGATGCGCCAATACCGACTGCTCTATTAGAAACTTCAGCCAATATCATTAAATAATTCAATTACAAAACCGTAGCTAATAAACCATAATTTACCAGCGGGTTGATTTCATACATTGATCACGGAGTAAATTTGATTTTGAGTTAATCATTCAATCGACCAAAATTATCCGATAAGCATACATTATCCAGCTCACGTAAGTTAATGTTGCCATTCAAAATAATCATTAATTTAACAAAAGCCTTAGAATTTTGCCGATAGTTGAGAATTATCTAAACACTTCAGATGTAAAGCCACTTACTAAGTTTACTAACTAGAATTTGTCTTTTAACTTCGCCTCATCATTTGACACTGTCAAAAAGTTGAAAACTTAGCATAATTCATAGGTAATTATGAAATAATTTTTGACTAAGAAATTTATGACCCCAAGTGTTTCACAGAAGAAAATTGTTGTAACAAGGCCTTAGGTGAATACGAATATACGTGTTGAAGCTTTACAATTCGAGTTATGCATATGATTAGCAAATTTTCGATGCAATCTTAGTCACGCTACCCATCAAGATAGACCTAACCACGTCTGAAAAATTTATATTAGTCTTAAAATATGTCATATCACTAAAATAGCCATATATCTAGAGGCACAAAATAGATTAACCAAGGATATTAAATAGCTGGAACAATACGCAATAAGACGAAAGACGTATGCGCGAAGATATTTAGGCATCGTCTCTTCTCAAGATAATTATGGATTCATCTGGCATTATTGGATTTGCAGACACACTATGACTATCAGACTTGTAATTCGTGTATACTCGAGTGTATATACTATATAAATTAGATTAAAATAATATTAAACCTTGCAATAATAATCTTATTGCGTTAAAATAAAACTCTGGAATGAACTATCACCAGCAGTATTTTCGGACTGCTACGACCTATAAACCTTCAAGAAGCAGAGCAGGTACGTTGCCGGCCTTTTGAGAGAGATTTTCTCTCTCAAAAGGCCCTGATGTTGCGTGTTTCTATGGGTGGCGGAAGTTGTTTTCCATCAGATAACTCATTTGCTCGTGTGCTCCCTTATTTTTATTTTAAAAAAATGGTCGTCAGTAGCATGGCCGTAAATACAATATTTTTTTTTCGGAAATGCACTCTAATCAAGTCGCATTGAAGAATTCAACTTTACTAAAACAACTGCCGCCCTATTCCTCTTGTGTGGTATTCCTAATGGATTAATGTAATTATAATGATTTATCGCATCCATTATAATCATTCAACAGACATTCAATTCATCTGAAACTCAATTCACACAAGCAATAAAATCTATTACAAAATGTTATCCGTTATCCTCCTCTATCAATCCCTAAGCTCCGTCACCATAATTTTAAGTTATATTCGCGGATATTTTATTTTAAACGTTCATTTTCCGGTCGAAATTGTGCTGTGAATTATGGGCGATTATTGGTGTTTGATATATTGGTCGGCGTTGAGTCGCAATCTAGTTAAAACTTCATTACCCGCTGAAATTAGCGAAGATAATTAGGTTTAGATAAAAAATTAAATTGTCATTATTGTTGGCGTTCGCTGCTTACAGTGTGAAACAAATTCAATTTCAATAACAAATGAGAAGTTTATTCTGTCGTTCCTAGAAATTCTTTATCACTTTTATTTACTGTAGTAAACTTATTTCTTTACGTGTTATTTCTTCTCTATTTCGATCTACCTCAAGATAATAGATGATCTATCTTGAGGTACATTTAACTTTGGAATTCTTAAAAAGGTATATTTTTAACATTTTTTATTTTTAATTCAAATATCACTTTTCCCTATATAAATTTTCTCACTCATCGATTTTCCACTCGTATACTTCCACGAGTTGTACCCCGTCTGTGACGTCACGTTGTTCGCAGCTGGAATTTTCTTCTCATTTTAATTCCGCCCGGGGCCCGGCGACATCCATGTCTTCTAAACGGGGGTGTAATTTTAGGGCTTAGAAAAAGTTCACGCGCCGCACCGTCTGACGTACAGAATATGAATGTTTTGATATTCACCTATAGTCCAAATGATAACCCGAAAGTCCATATTTAAAGTCTTTCAAATTTGAACTATAGATTTGTGAACTTTTATTGTTTACTTCGAATATTTTTTCGATCGAATAAGTTATGGTTGAAAAACCAATAACCATTTATTATGAGATCCAAAAGTCTGTAAATGATTTTGTCATCTAAATCGAATCTAGCCTATGTAGGCTAGTTGTTTACTCTGAGCTACATACCTAGACAATTGTGAAATCAGGTAATGCAGCCTAATGAATAGTTAAATAGTACTTGATACAGTCGTAGGAAACCACCGACACGATTAAATGTAATAGATAGGGATCATCTGCTGCAACCTTTACTATTTATAGCTCACTTAGAGGTAATACTTGTTACTTAGTATGCAACAAGTATTTGTGATCCTTTAATGCAATCGGTCATTAAAATTTATTAGGCATATTAATTTTGATAGCTGTTAATGAAATAAACTGCTGCCTTCCTTTAGTACCCCTATAAAGTAATGCTGTTACAGAATGGAGCCTCTTCACCTAGGCCGAGTGATTATTTTAAACGTGTAGACAGTCAATGGTCGATGTAAATCGTTGATGATGCTAAAGTTGGAAACATAAGAAATGCTAAAGAAGAGAAGAGCTACTCAATTATGATTGCGAACGATACCTAAGGTAAATAGAGTGCTATTATAGCAAATGTATATAGTAAGTACCTAGTTAAAATTGAAAGAGAGGAACCATCGATAAAATTCAAAAATTAACAAAAAATATTATGCTATCAAATAGTTGTAAAATTATGAGTTTTTAATGTAGACATCTCTCAGAAGGGTTAATTAATGACTGCCGTTAAAATGGAGGTTTGGAATCGGGCCAACGACGTATTGGATGAAAAAGCGCAGTTTAACAAATAGCATGCGCTCGTTATTACAATACTGATTTGATAACTATTTTTTATTACATAGTCATTACGCAACTTGATACATCTGTTATCCTTAGTTATTCTATCCAAATGTTATATAAAATCTGTTATTTACTAAAGGGAATATAACAAAATATGCAGAGAAAATAGGAGAAATAATTTCAAAGCTATTGTACGGAATAATTCTAAGATTAAATCTACAATGTGAAACCTTAGCCCGTGCATTTGAAAGTTTGAAAAAACGCTATCGCCTAATACATTAAACGATCTGAAAACAGATTTAACAAAAAGAATTTCATTAATGCACAAGTAAATTTTTAACAGTTTTAACATAAAGTGCGGAGGCATTAGAGCGAAAGCCGCAAATGAAAATGTGCAAACTGTTGTGGGCTCAGTGAAATTTGCCGGTCGAATAGAACGCTCGGATAACCAGTTTATTTTGAACTCATTTACACTAGCAGTCCTTTAATTAATAAATTGCGTTAATTGTGTAAATTCGAGGCGAATATTCGACGGCCGTTAAATTTTGCTGCAGCCGAATGCAGATTTTTGTTTGGTAACTGTTATTCGATTTGTTGTTTGCTGACTCTGTTGTGATATTATTTTTCATTATCATATTGATAATGTGTTATTACTTGGGTTTGATTTTCATAACATGATAGTAAAGCCAGCTTTTACTTGTATTGCGGCCTGAAATGACATGTGTTATAAGTTAAAACGTTTGTAGATATATAATATACAGAATTTAAAAGGAGAGAAGTTGAAATTGTTATAATCTCTACACGTGCAAAAAATTAATGTTATATTGCATATATATTTTATATAGTCTATTTACGTGTACGTCATTTGAGCTGCAACATACAAAGAAATAGATGTTAAAATATTTTGATTGAAGTTTACGAAAACTTTTAATAGTTGAACGTTAAAAATATTAACCAATGAACTCTTTTAAATTCATAAACTCCCGTAAAAAACAAGAAACCGTGTATTGAACGAAATCAATACTAAACTTAACCTAATACAGCGGATTATCGGGTTAGAGATACCATAATCGTTGGTTCTTTCAAATACCGATTTCCGTTTACGTCGCTTTCGGATCGCTGGGTCGGATCGGCCATATAATATCTCGGAGATAATAATGAAACGGATGTCGAGACCGGATCGGGTTCTGAGTCTCTCGATCTTGTTAATTGCAATCTAACGCGATTATGTTATTGATATTATTGTTTTGTCATATTTCATGTTTTAGGTTATAATTTTAATTACTTTTATTTAATGCAAGGAAGCGTTACAATATAGAGATATTTGTAATATTTGTAATAACTTCAAGATAGATCTTGAAGTTATTACAAATATCAACGGAAATAATTTCATACATAGAGGTAAACCCAGGTAAATCTTTGAAGATGCTAGAAGAAAACAAAGAAAAATGTCAAGAGCTTTGTCTGTGGAGACAAATCCTGACAACAAAAGAAGAACAGAGAAGTAGGAGTTTTGACGGTATGTGAAAAAGTGATGTAAAACGTGATGTTTTTGTATTTCTTCGCTAAATTTGTGTTGTTTCGGGTTTATTCGTTACAGTGGTAGAATATTAAGCATTAAATATTCCTTATCATGCACAAGTGCGAGCAAGTAATACAACTTCAAGAATCGTGCAATTTTATGTATTCCTCCAGAACTCCATTCGAAATCTTAGTAAAGCTTAAACTACTTTACTAAAGTGACTGACTTGACGCTTTGACTGATGTTTTACATTCACTTTGACCAGACTTCAGAATTGACGATACTATGTAACGTTGCTTAAAATATTATTGAAACAAGAAAATTAATTTCATGCCTTAACTTGACACTGGCCATGGGTATAAAGCCGTAGCGGCATAAAAATAAGATAAAAGAAGAACAAAAAGTTTCACAGATTCGAAGATCCCTAAATTATATTGAACAATCGTCAGACTCCAGATGTTCCTAAAGTCTTGACCAATAGTTAAATACCCTCATTGGAAGTATTTAGGTCGGCGTAGACACGCGGGTCACGTCCGTACATTTGTTCCGACGTTGCTTTAACTCTTAGTATCCTTGAACCTTATGCCGTTAGGATAAAGGTGGTATCAGAGATGAAATAGAAGGAAAAGATGTGTTGGCCGGCACCTGGCCGATATTGCGGAACATCGGGGTGCATAATATTTGTCTTCGGCTTACGCGCTTACGTGTACGTGATTCCGATACGTTTTCTTCTATTGGATCTTATACTATTGTACAAATACGTTTCTTTTGCGTCATTTATTTTGGGAATCTTGGGTGGAAATTACTTATTATCGGGTTTTTTACTCAACTATGAACCTGTTACTAAAATAAGTTCAAGTAAGTTAGGTAGCACACATAGAACTTTAACAAGTGACGTTTGGGACTGAAACTGATAAGTGGACTGCACCGTGTACGAGACTTTACCACACTTTATAAAATAACACATACTTCTAAACATATATGCCCGAACTGAAACTTATACTGAAAGTTATATGCATGAAACCCTATCTCCATGAAATATAAAACTTTTCGCGAATAAAAAAGCGCAACTGGAGATTGTAATCAACCGTCTCTGTACCCCCAACAACTCAGACAAAGCGATCCCTTCTGATTGATGTGCCCGGTAGTCGGCCATTTTTGACAGATACAATATTTCGCCCGCCGAAGAAGCGCCCGATATGATTTATACGACCGAATTGAAACGCCAGACACTTTAAAGGCCGCCCGTTATTTTTCCGATGATTGAAACCAGACGTGATATCGATATCAAAAAAAATTTTTAGAGATGCTTTAAACATGTAGTTGTAGATGAGACATCAAACTCTGATACTAACAAAGTATTTAATACAAAATGTTTATCATTATCATGAAATTCTAGTGACAAAATACGTGGTCTCCTTTATATTCATTGTCATGAAATTCTAGTGACAAAATACGTGGTCTCCTTTATATTATTAAAGTTAAATCTAAAAACATTCGATTCTTTAGTTTAACTAGCAAATTGCAATAAAAATAGAGCAGAAAAAAGTGATAAACGCGCAAATTTTAATCAAAACAAAAAGTTAGGACAACTAACAAACATAAACATTTTATCATATCGAATTAAAAAGACATTCAATCTTCGAAGATTTTCACAATCCTTAAACCAAATTTGCGTGAAAATACCTAAGAATTGATTTGAAGCGAAAATAATGTCCACACAAGAGTCGTTCTCGGAAACAATACCTATGATTCGCTCAACACAGATGTTCACGGATTTCTCGTGAACGAAAAAAAGGAATAAGAGGTTTTAAATAGAAACATACTTCTTTACGCTAATCTTGAAATGTCTCCAATAGGAGGGTGACGAAACGCTTCACACCGAAATATATTTAAATGGAAACAAAGATCTAAAGAGATCGCGTCGTAACTTTTTTATATCTTTTGTTAGTTATTGCTAAGGAACGTTATGTGTTTTGTTTTTTTTTTGTTCGAGATACGAGAAAGTGAACCGACTATTATGAGCGTAAAATCTAGAACTATCGTTTCTATTTCTATTTCTTGCTTCAACATTATGACAAATCACTTTGAATTTAATTTTGGATCGAAAACAAAGTCTAATTTCCTTGAAATAGTGTTTATCTTATGCAAAGATTCTGCGTACGATAAATCTTATATCGTTTTTAAAAAGAAACTCTACGAAAATAATTCACCTGTATTATTTCAATTATAAATATGTTATTTTACGAAAACACTGTTTTTATCTTAACTGAGAAGTTGTTCAATTGTTTTTCAAACTTTTAATTACAATTTTTTATTCTTATTAGGTATACCTTTAAATCACTCCAACACTTTTTTCGTAACTTAAAACTTTCGCTTCCTTTAAATGAGCAAGATAAATTAAGTATTTAAAACAAACCTAATAAAAGTTTTTTCGTCGAGGGTTTAAAAAAGGCACAAAAAATACTAAAAGGCGCTTCCAATGGCGCAGCATCTGTGTATATTATGTAGGTGAAACGGATAAGGGTGGATGTATAATTTACATAATGTAATCAGCGAGGAGCGGGCCCGATGATTTGAGATGCCACTTGCCTTTTACCCAAATCAGGTGTTTTAATTTGGTTAAAAAGTCAACTCGATATCGGTTCTTTTTATCGGCATCTTAAACGTTATGACTTTTTAGTATTTTTGGATTTTTTTACATATACTACTTGTTTTATTTTTTTATTAGAAAATATCTATACTTACTTAAGTCATTTATGAATAAAATTTACTTGATTTAGCGTAGCTTGAGTATACTGAAAGTTATTTTAATTTTAAAATTAAAAATTACTTTTAAGTCTTATTTCCTTAAAAAACAATTAGTATGTTTTATTTTGAGAGAGTTTTAGTACGAATATTATCTTAGAACGTCTGAAGGTATTTAGCAAACAAAACCGATCTGCTTTGTATTCATAGCGGCGAGAAAGTTATCTCAGGTGCGTACTTACCCCACCCACCTTTTAAAATATTTTTGTGAGTATTTTATGTTACTCTATGGAGTTGGATGCCACGAAAAAGGCGACGTGTGGCTTAAGAACTGCTATAATAATTTAATAAGTGTTCATTCTATTAGATACAAAAGTGTTTACTGATACTAAATTGAAATACTTTCTAACTGTTTCAATTATTCTATCTAAAGATAATTTTGACATCTCCGAGCACCCTCAGGTAAGGCGTGGTTAGTTTTTGCAACTGTCACTGCTTTGATTAAATTTTAATGTTTACAGTAATACTGTAATTATATTATAACAAACATTACTTTATTTACTATTGTGACAACATTGTTAATTGTTTATAATGCATAATAAATAAAATTTTGCAATGCTAAATCTATCAGTGTGACATACCTAAACTTAACCAAACTAATTTCGGCGCTACTTCTCCGCTAACATGAATCGCCTCCGCTTCTTTCATCTCCCGCTCGTTCCGTGGCCCACTTTCAAATAACTTATTGCTCATTTTATCTCAAGATATACTTTTGTTACTAGAAAGGTTTTAATGTCTCCATCTTTGTCCTCCGTTATTAAGCTTAAGTCGCGACAATGACGGCGTTTTGGTCAAAACGTTATGTCTGATGGAATTTTTAATTATTTTCCTCCTTGAACGGCTCATTGAGATGTTAAAAGCTATGTTCCTTGTGTTTTATTGTCTTGAGTATTCTGTTATAAACATTGTCTTAATATACCTTTGAATTGTGGATAAGCGTAGGTAAGCGATTTCTATTTTCATGCGATATGTACAGAACTTTTTTCTGTAGTATTTGAATACAAGTAAATGATCATCGGATAAATAGATTTAAGCTTTAGCTTTTATGCCGGCCTATTGCATAAGCATTGTGTAATTAGTCTTTAAGATAGATTGTTTTGAGAAATAAAGAAAATTATTATTATTATTATTATTATTATTATTTCTAATAATATGCATCTATGTACGTCACCTAAGAGAATCATATAATCATCATCAATAAAAGGACGGTAAAAAAGTTAGTTAGGCCAAATCACACTTGTCCGATTTTTCTAGATGTTAATTATAGTCTATGTCTATGATAATGTCGCATTCTAATAGTTAAATATTTTTTAAAGTCGGATCCGTACTTTTTGAGTTAATTCCTAACAAACATATAAATCTTTGTAAAATACAAAACTAACGTATCTTTCCTCTTTATTAAATTATTAATATGTACGAACAGATTAGTTATATATAAACAAGTATTTCGCAGCACTTTTACATCATAAACACCAAAATATTTGAGATGCGAGAAATTGTCTATTAAGATTTAGAAACTAATCGTGTATTTTGTTCTTATCCTGGTGTATTTGTGAACACAATGGCATGGCATGCTCTGTCAACGTTAATTACGCTAACAAACGCACCGCTAAAACAGAAAAGTTAGACTAAGTAGCTTCCAGCTAGTACACGAAGACTTAGTAACTAGTGGCTAATGCACGAAGATGTAAACTAACGTTTATGATGCAAAGGACATAGGTTTGTGTTTCTATGGTCTAGTTCGTTTTAAGTTTTTCGGGGTGGAATCATGGAAGCGAAATTTGCGCTACTTATTGATAGTAGACTAATCTGAAATTTAGTAATAATATGTAAGTGTGTGTAATTCATCAATTATATTATTAATAATTAAATTAATAATAAATCATATTATTTTTTTAATTATATATATGTATATGTATAAAATTACAATACTATGACATCACATAACACATTATCATAACAATAATAATCAACGTCGACTAGTACTTTTATGAGCGCTGTTACAAACTTTTTTGTACTTTTACTGGAATTCAAAAATCTACCAAATAAAAATAGGTCGGCAGTTATATTATGTAAAAATAACGATTAACAAACAATCACCAATGACGATAAAAATGAAGTTTTAAGTTAAATAAAAAATATAGTTTATATTTTTCTTACAAATTGCCGAATTTTTAAAATTGCTGTCAAAATCTATACGAAAGGGAACATTGCGACTTAATTTCTACCGCATTATTTTGTTCTTACATGATACTCATTTGCAATATTGAAGCAATAATTGCGCAATTATTGCTATCGCGAGATACATAATGCCCTGCGGGTTTTCCTTAGAACTTAGAACGCACGAACCGATTTCCATGGTTTTGAGTTCGCTGGAAAGGTCTCGGGCTCCGAGACTATTTTTCCAAGTCTAAAAGGAGCCTATATTACAGATACACTACAAGTTACAGTTCTTTATGTTATTAACGTATTTCTTTCAGACGCACTTAGAGACATACGTTGACAAATGTAAATATTGACATACAAGCTTATTTTTTTATCTGAATCTTCATTAAATTAAAGTTAAGTAACAATTAAATCTCATAGTCCGACCGTAGGGTTCGATATTGCTTGCGCAAGTTTCATAAAATCCGCTTACGTGATCGACTTCAACTTAGCGACTTAAGGCGGCGCGCTCCCTCCGTAATGAAATAAAATAGTGTTGTATATTAATTGTGCCGGAACACGATAGTAAATAACGCGGGATTACCGGGAAATAGGCCAGCGGGGAATTAGAATAGGCCTATGTGTGGTTAGCCTCATAGTTGGAAAAATATTCACGTTCTGCATTGGACGTCATGATGAAACTTGTTTTTTTTTTCTGTACCTCAACAATAAGAACTGGAGTAGAATAAAGGTTTACATTTTTGCGGAATATCGAGATTGTACCTGTACCTTGTGCAATAGTTGAAAATTTAGATATAATCCGTTTCCTGCAACTGTAAAAATCAATGTACCTAACCTAACCTTTTTTATCTGAAAGAATTTACACGGTCCGTATTATGTTCTGAATAGCCTAGTGATGTTTTAATCCGCGCTCATATTTAGCAGAAGTCGCCCTGTGGTCGAAATTCGACCATAAATATTAAATCAATCCATTTATCACATACTTCAAATTAGAATAAAGGTCGCGTTACCAGGCCATTAAATGTTAGTAAAAATAACTTATTACAATACAAAATTTTCTATATATATTAATATTATTAATAATATCTATGGACGCTTTACACCACGTCAGTCTGGCTTCGTGCTAAGTACCCAATAAACTTGGGTTACGGGTACCAGACAACGGAAGTATATTTAATAATTTTATACTATACACATATTTAAGATTTTTATTATATGATACACATATTTAATACACATCCAAGAACAAGGAACATTGAAAAACTTTGCTCCGTCGGCGGGGTTCGAACCCGCGACCCCCGGCTTAAGCTACCAACGCGCTAACCAACTGAGCCACAGAGGTAAAATTAAAGGCTAGATTTCGATCCTGGCGCCACATAAGATATAGTGGCGAGAATAAGCGTTTAATCCTATCAAAAAGTTATGAAAATTTTGTCCCGTTCGACGCCTTCGGGCAGGATCATATAATATGGGTCAGTTTGTATGTGTAGGAATCGGGCACTTTGTAAATAACAGAAAAAGGTCTGTCCAGGTCAGCCACTGATTCTTAGCCCGACCTTTGCAATACAGCAGTTGACCCCTTCTTCCATATCCGCTATCTAGCTAATGGCCATTAGCCATATAAAAGAAGGAAGCTGTTGTGATGACAGTACAATGGCATCATATCACTCGAGTGATGACTCACTGTCATTCACTTTCACTTGTTCTTGGTAATGACCGTAATATTTCCTGGAATGTTCCGAAATTGATGTCATCATACCCATCATGGACACAATTCACATAGTAATACGTTTTTTGGACCAACATTAGATTAGAATCGGATCTAAATCCAGGCCCGTCTCTTCTTTGGTATGAGAAGTACGCAAGGTGGCAGAAATCGCCTATTGGTCCGATCCTTTAGCCCATTTCATAGTGCCAAAAATTACAATATGTAAGGTTTAAGTATATAGGACTACAGCAGACTCGAGGGACGTTGTCGTTTCAGAATTCGGGCTAATTTGTGAATCTAAAATAATTCATCAAGTCCCCTTGAACATAAACAAAAATTCAGCTAAAATCAATCCAGTCGTTTAATAGTTTAGTGATAAACACAAGCATACAAGAATTATATATGTATTGTAGTTATATTAAGATTTCCAATTCTCTTTCATAATTTTTACAACAGTCAAAAAGTACAGTCAAGACGCGATATAATTTCATTCCAATTTCATAATTTTTAATTTTAAAAAAGAGCAAAATAATTCGTAACAAAGTTAGATCTACCATGTTCCAACAATAGCCAAAAGTAAGTGGCATATGCGGCATATGTATGCCACATATCGTCATGTCAGTCACGTGTCTTATATCCCGGGCGGCAACTTCGAGTATCCTGAGTGGATGTCATTGAATTCATTATAATATCCGACTACGACCTACATATTTTATTGTAACTTGTTACAATATTTAATTACATTTTTCGTGCCTTATTGAATGGCGGACGAATTATTACTATGAAGAGTTTGCCACATGACATTATAATTAACTACTTAGTTATTTTTTTGTAAAAAAAACGTCAGACCCACAAACATCAGAACAAACAAAACGTTTTTATAGGATTAATAGTGTAATTAAACTACTTGATAATTATTAAAACATCCAAACGCCAAAGAGCTCTGGAAAAAACTATAAAATCCTCAACTAAATATAGTCTATAGCCAATCAATTGCTTTAATTACTAGTACAGTAAATAAAGCCGCGTTCACACTGTTTACTCAAGTGCTGGGGCCTGGGGTCATCGACCTCGGCACATGTGACCTCTTTATGGTCGATGCCTAATTATTCTAGGTCAACGCACATGTTAGCCACTTTCCGCACATGACTTGTCGCCAAATTAAGAATATTGAAGATTTATTTTTAAACTGAGTTGGAGTAGTCTTTTTTTCATTCACCAGCTGATAACAGCTTTTCCAAAACTGTTTAATCTCGACATTTTCAGTATTCAATTAAGAAAATATAAATAAAATAAATAATCATTTATTCGTGCACTAAGACAATACACTACAATACATAATACATCAAAACTAAAAATTAAACAAATAATACGTAGTTACTTATCAAACGCTTTTAAGTTGTGTACAACATGGCGTCATTCGGAGATGCAAAATGCGAAATTTTGCCAAAATTATGCATTTGCCATTTCGTTGCAAATAACGAATCGATATCAAAGGCGTGCAGTAAGACGGGGGTGTGGGGTAAAGCGTGCAAAAATTTGTTACACCGTGCAGCTGTGTTCCGAAATGGTAGCATGTTTTATTGTTATCGGGGAGTTTTGTGCCTGGACCTAATCCTTTTAAATTTAGAAATTATGAAGATTTCAATTTTAGAATTAAACCAAAACGTAACCAAATTATATGTTTAATTTAAAACCAACTTAGCTTATTTTAGTTCTGATATAATCGTGGAAGTCCAGGGATAGTTCATATATAAGCATTTGGAAGGAAGTGACTAATTCTTGTACGAAGTTTTAAAGTTTTTGTTTTTAAGGCAATCAAATTACAAAACATACATTGAATATGCTTCTAAAGATTTGCGTTATTTTCATAATCAGGTTTTATATGGGATGAAACAAAAAAAAAACAAGTCTCAAGGTGCGTTACGACTTTACGAGTTGAATACGAGACGAGAGATTGAAAAAAAAATGAGGCGCGTGGACACCTGTTTGTATGGCGTACACTAAACACACCTGTCCTTTTGGAATATAAAAAAAGTAAGGACAAGAATAAAGCCCGTTTGGAGATATTATTACCTTTAAAGTCTAACAGCATCTTACGCGACGCAACGAAATTTTATGTTTAAATTTCGAATTGAATTTATTGAAAAATTGAAGCTCTTACTTTTTTCTTCGCACTCCGAATGGTTTAAATCTGGTTAAATGATGCGAAATTTCAAGTTATCGTTGGTTCTCTCTTAGCGCGGCCATAAGTAACATATCAAGTATTTCTCGATTTTTTTTAATAAAATAGAATAATATAATAAGATATAGAGTAAATTTTTACTCATGGTACATGTTCCTTTCAAAATCTTGATAATTATTTTTGTCATATTAGATGTTACATTTAAAAATCAGCTTTTTTACTAAATATATAGGTATAATTTATTGTAGAGTTCATAATTTTATCGTCTTCGAATTTCGTATTGTTAAGAGGTACTGTTCCCGTAGCGAGTTGAAACATCACCTGCGCTTGCGAAGCCGGTTTTATTACCCAATGTTGTTAGCTTAATTTATTGATCAATATTGTAATTGATTCTGTATAGGCTACTGTGCTTCTCGTATAGAAATAGACACCTGCCCAAGGGGTCCATTAAAATGTTAATGTTTCCGTTTTTTTATTTAGTAAACGAAGTTTCAAAATGTAATTTGTTGAATTAGATTTTTTTTATCGATCAAAATGAACGCCAGGGCTCTGCTCACAGTTTGGAAAAATATGTTTGCTTCATTCATAAATAAAATCAAACACTTTATGACTTGTTCATCAACCCACACTGGTCATGGAACACGGTCGTTAGCTTTTCGCTACTTCTCTTATTGTTATAGAAAAAAAATCAACATTTGACCACTTTTTGCCAGGCCTGAATTTATAAACAGCCGTTTAAGGCCATGGCCTATGAGACAGAGTTCTAGCCACCTAGAAAGTTAGCGGTTTCTGTAGGTACATGCCCCATGTACCTACTTCCTAAATAGACAGAAATAATGTGGCCGACACCTATAAAATTATGCTAAATTGTTATCGTACTCTTTATTAAGTACAATCTCCGGATTCGCGATTTCATTTTAGAACATGGGTTTTTCGTCAGGCCTTGACTTACTAAACTGTGAACCCTTCACTTAGGATCTTTCTTTCCGACTAAAGGATTTGGAGAAGTATGCGCATGACTCAGAGCTCAGAAGTGTACCACACGGGACAAGGTTGCCGAACGTCATTTCGAAGGATTGAGTCACTTCTTGAGTCTTGACCTCCGTGGAATCCCTCTTATCTTTAATGCATCGATGACATTACAACACGGTCGGTCACATTAACTAGTTAATCTTGATAAAGAAATGTAAAAAATTAAAAAACCCTAAGAAAATGTCCAAAAACAGCTAAAGAAAACTAGCTAAAATATCGATACAGATACAAAGTAACAATTGGCTAGATTATGTTTATGTTTTTGTATATTTTTGTTATTTTACATTTCTTTATCAAGGTCTACTGTCTAGTTAATGTGAGCGTGTTGTACTTATCTCCATAATTTCAAACGTAGAAGGGATTACATTTTAGGAAGCGGGAAACAGAGAACATTGGCTCGATTTTAATTAATAATCCATTTTCAGACAAAATTGGATTGGTGAAATAGGTGATTCAGGTAATTAGTAGTTAGATGTCTTTGGTTTCCTGACTTTAATCCTAGTAGAGGAACAAAAAATGCTAGTTTTAGATTGAGTTTGTGTGGGTGTAAGGGTCTAGGATTTACTTAGTGCCAAATCCTTTTAGTCCTATGCCGAAATGTAAATATTACCTAAAAGGTTTAATGTGGCGTAACGTGAAAAATTACTAACGATGAAACGCGAACACTATTGTTTAGAGCGCATACTCGCCTCTGTCCACAGTAATTCGCTTGATCAGCGAATTGACGAACTACTACGGACGATTACGTGGACGCTTAAGGGGCTTCTACATGGCGTGAACAAACATCACGCAAAGGTGATGATGCAATGCATTTTCAATCTTACGCCATGAACTAAAGGTGCATTTTAAATATCAATATTGTAAATGGTCGTGTTTGACAAACCGTTTGTTAAACACGACCTTGATGAACTCCAAATTACACCCTCAGTTCATGGCGTAAGATTCAATTGAGGGAACATATTAGATATTAATGGTGTCCATCTAGTAAAGCTATTTTTAATCGTCCGCCATAAACTGAGGGTGCAATTTGGATTGCATCCAAGTGCACCTTTGCGTGATGTTTGTTCCCGCCGTGTTTCTACACGGCGTTACACGATGATCGTGCCGAATAACGAACAACATGAAGAGGTAGCATTACGGTTTTGAGTAAGCAGCTGCTTGTACATTTACTTTTGCGAATCAAATTAACACAAATTGCACTCCGCTTTGATGAGTGCACTCAAAAAAGTTACGTAAATACGACGCAATAAAATATTACGATTACGGCATTCGGAATCCATATTAATATTGGACCTAACTTGGAAGAAGTGTATGTTATTACAGAGATTTATTTTGAATGTGATTTACTTAATAAGTCGACATACGTTCTAACTTATTACTAACTACTATACTTTTCGCTTTTCATATCATCATGCCTGGCTTACGGCTAAGCAGCTATCCTTTATTTATATGTCAATGAAGAAAACAAACATTACCGTGTACCTGGGTATTGTCGTTCTTAGCTTTTCTAGGTACCAAAACATAAGGAACATGTGAACAATAGAAGAGGACAAAAAGTTTTTGTTCCAAGTAAACTATGTACAATGGTCATGCTGCAGCATGCCGACATCTGCGACCGCGAACAGCTGATCAGCAGCCGCCATGTTTTGGATTTAAAGGACATTGCTTCAAGAAAATATTCTACGTAAAATAAATTGGGTGTTTACAAAGTTATAGTAAAATTAGACGTTATTATGCCTTCACTTGTTTCCATCAAGGAAGAAACGTTACGTCCCATTAAATCATAAGTAGGAACTGGAAATAAATCACTTCGAAACAACACAAGCGTAAAATTATCGATAAATTATGGGTTATTTGCCCAACGGGAATAATCGGGAAAAAGTGATACAGAATCTAGATCAAACATGTGAAAAAAGATCATGCCTATCAATTTTTTATAAGATTACGGGGCTAAGTTAATTTGGAATCGAATGAAGCGTGTTTAATTTGAGTGTATTCGTTTGCATGCAATCCCCAAAATATGGCTTCGTAATAATATAACGACGAATTCGATCGTACTCCAACCCTCGCAATAATAATGTTTTCGCCAGCCAGCCGTCCCGGGCGCTCCGGGCAGGGCGGGTGGGATAGCAACGTTTAACACAATTCAATTACGATAAAAACGTTAAATCAAGTCACCGCTCTACCCAAATTATTTTTTTTTCATTTAAAAACTATTACTTACATTCATTTGCGAAGAAATAAACCTGAATATCTGAAGATATTTGCAATGTATCGATCACTGTTCACAACAATATTGTTCAATAAAAATCTGAGTAAAACGTATTCTTAAACTGAAGAAAACAGAGGAAATGCAAAACAATTTAATTTAAAAAATAAAAACGACACCTCAGTAACTCAATAAAATTCATTCACAATAAAATTCATACGACAACGACAGGTCCCTACACAACAGACCGCAAAGAACGACTGATTTAAAATATGTGTGAATGATTGACCGGTGACCATTTACGAACGAATGACAATTGAATGAATGAATAAAATGGTGTTGACTTTGACATCAAGTTTTTTTTATTCATACAGACTTGCGCAAAAGTAAATAATTTTGCACTGTTATGTTGGCCAGCTTGAATATTTAAGTGCATCATGTTGGTACTTGGTAGCGATACGTCACAAAGCGAACCGTCAATGACAGTCAATGTCAAATAGTGAGTATCACGAAATCACAAGAATTTTTATTTTGCTAATTTGTTTTTCGTTTTCTCATAGTTTTATCACGTCAGTGATTGGATATGGAGGAGGATCGTCTCTTTGACGAACGAGTCTCGATAAGAGAATCTGCTCGTCCTTTAAAAAAATACGGAAGTACATGTAATCATATGAAGAGGAACGAGGAATACATAAAGCACATAATGACTAAAGGGGATACGTTACAAGGCATAGCTCTAAAATATGGTGTCACAGTAAGTAATCACTATAATTGTGTTTATTATCAGGCAACTTTGGCAATTGTACTCACTATTTACTCTGTGTCTGAACTTTCAGATGGAGAAAATAAGACGAGCAAACCGTTTATTCGCTTCGGATAGTTTATTTTTAAGAGAATATTTATTAATTCCTGTGACTAAAGACTCTCCCTTCTACGAGAATGGTGAAAGAGTAACAGAATTGGGCCCGCCTACTCACCGAGCTTCAATAGCGGGGATGCCCACAAATGACTTCTCCCCTGGAAGCCCGGATGAGAAGGAAACTTTTGATAACTTCCTAAATAGACTAGACTCGTCTATTGCGAGTATAAAGAAACATGTAGAAAAAACTAAGGAGAATAGCGAGTGAGTAACAATTTTATTTATTTTATCATATTCAGATAAGACATGAATCTTCAATTTTATTAAGTCCTAAAACCATCAGCTTCATTGTGAATATAATATTAAAATTACCTCTATTTTTAAATTAGTCATAGTAAACCTTCTTAATGATAAGAAATTTGAAAATTGGAATGGGATAAGTAATTACAAAACTTTTTGTTCTGTAACAAAATGATTAGCACAAAAATAAATTGAGTAATTATTTTTCTTTCAATAAAAACAAAATTTAAAATTTCTGTTAGGAAATAAAGTGTTTTGTAACATCTTACAAAAACTTTAAAGATGTTAGGGTTGAGTTTCCGATATTATGAATTTCCTAATTTATCAGTTAGATATGGCAATAAGACATGACCTTTTTAAATATATTCATTGCTGCACATGTCAACATTATTATGATAAATAAAAAAAGACAAATAAGAACAATATCTTTAGTTTTATGTTGCTGATTAAAACAAACAATTTCATTATTTCAAAGTATTTGAAATGGCATGAATATAGTTTTACATATACCATGTCAAGAAGATCAATCACAATAAAAATTTCAATTATAAAGGTTGAATAGTTACTGAGTTGTCTGGGCACAGGGGTCAATGAACCAATAGATAAGTATAATTTTTGTAAATTGTGTTTATTTTTAAGTTGTATTTTGACCTAAAACATGAGACTAGTTATAAAGTTTGACTCCTTGTAATTTGCCACTATTTTGTGTTTTTTTTGTCACCTATGGGGTTGGCTATTGTTTTTTTTACATTGAATCCAGAAAATATGATTTATGAATCTCTTGGACTGGAAACTTTAACTTTTGACTAAGGCTATAAAATGTGTTTGTGTCATTTTATAATTAATTTTGTTAGTTATTTTAATTAACATTTACATATCCAAAAAACATATATTATAATAATTGAGCCATAGAGTTTTGGGGTAACTGACCATAGCTTACAATTACTAACCCAGCACATGATTGTCAGTAGTTCTGTACATGGCAGTTAGTCATAAAAATTACAACAGCTATTTTACAACTCAACAGCTCTAGATTCTTCCGCGCTACATTTATTAGATAATATCACAACTGTTGTATAAGACCTAAATCAAACATAGTAAACCGGAGCCTTAACATACTTAACAAATATTTTGTGCAAACAAAATAGATAATGTTATTTTAAAGGTTATACTTATTTGTTTATCACTAATAAAATATTTTCTTATGCATCTGATTAAATTTTTCGTTATTATATGAAATGTTTGCCCAACATAAGCTCCTTATTTCTGGAAGTCAGTAAAAAAATTTAATAATTTAATAAAGCCAACCCAATGGACTTATCATTTAACATTTTGAAGTTTCAAAATAATTTCTCACCTAGACTGGACTGATTTTGCTGAAATTTATATGGTGAAACTTTGTGACCTAGGAAAGAACAGGGAATACTTTTTGTCCCACAAAAATCTACAGTTACCGCGCGATAAACGAATTTAAACCCGACGGAGTTGGTAGCATCATTAATTATTTAACCATGATTTTGTAGGTACAGCTAATTTGGAGCACTTATAACTAATCGGATCATGTCCTACTCCTCGTTGATAAAGTAGTCACACATCCTTTTGGTAGTCAACAAATGAATTTATCATTTGCCATTATCATCATCAGACAATGTGTAGTTTAAATGATTACTTTTTACGTAGATATTTTTTATCCTTTATATTATTTAAACTTCCAATAGCATAGCAGAATTTGAGCATTGTACACCAGCCTCCTGTTTCTAAACAATTTTTTTATTTTAATTCGGGCGACCTCAGGTAATTATATCAGGGTCAAAATAGTCATAACAATGTACTTGACGTAAAACTAACTTTCCCGCCGTTTGTGGCGTGTCGACTGTATTATTAAGCAAAAGTGCATTTTTGAACCTTGCTGCTTAATGGTAAGGTTTAAAATATGCTACACTTCTGTAGCACTAATATTATAAGAGTCAGCGTGTGGATCACATGACTGTGATGTATGCACCTTTCATATTTTCGCGTTGGCAGACGGTTCCATTCGAATTCTGACTGACATAGTAACTATGTACATAATAATATGCAAATTATGACGATTTGAATATTCTAATAAAGTGATAAGAAAATCTGTGGATGTGTATGACAAATACCAAATTCGTTAATATTCCTGTAACGAAAATAAATTCTCTATATCATGATATAAAATCTTTTGGTGCAACGGAGCTGCGGGCATCATCCGGTGAATAAATATAATAATGAATATTGAATATGTAACATAATTCGTATGCTAATTGCTAGCACTGAAAAGTAAAAAGTAAAAATATAAACCTTAACTGAATAGATGTATGTAATCTTCTTCTACAGCATAGTAAACGATATTATGTATATAATACATTATTTATCATACAAAGTCGTGATATGTTATGTATTTTGATGTGCAACAATATATTTTGTTTAGGCACTATAATGGCGCTGTTGCGTGCAAAGGTTTGGGGTACGAAATGCGATAAATAAATTAAATCAGATGTTATTGAGTGTTAGTTAACTAGTAAACCGTTGTTTGTTTGACCTTGACTTGCCTTGATCCCTTTCGCTTTTCTCCATTTTATATACAGTCCGAAACAGGTGGGTTCTACCGCTTTTGAACTTTATTACCAGGTGGTAAGGTTTAATTGCGATACACCGTATTTCTTTGACCGTACGTAAGGAAAATGAATTATTGGTAGGTTGAACGTTCTTATGATTATGTGTTACATAAAGATGTAGTCAATGATCATTAACAAAAAAAATCACTCTACTATTACTTTGGTACCTAATGGAAATAGAATTTCGATGTCATCAAAATTGTATTTTGACTTTTGAGCAGTAGTCAGTGGGCAAAAATTTCACTTAGAATATTTGTGTTGCCTCGCCTCCGTCCGATATTATTGGTTTAGATTCGGCGAGTTAATAAAGTACTACGGGCGATTATGTGGGCGCTTGACTCAGCGATGATCGTACCGAACAACGAATATCGACGATTATGAACAGGCTGCATGAAAAAATTGACGACCTCTGTGGCGCAGTGGTTGAGCGCTTTGGTACACTGTTAAAAATTTTTGTAAATTTACTACAATTTTACTACGCAAATGCATCCTAAGATTACAAAATCTTGTATTGTATTGGAATTTTAACACGAATTTATTGTAATATTACATTTTGTAATAGCTCAAACACGAAGTAGGTAGCATTTTTACAAATATTCTGTAATAAATTGTGTAGTAAAATTGTATGACTGAGTTCCACATTTCTAAAAATGTGGTACGTAAAAACTTCCTACACAAATTTAGTAAATTAACTATGAAAATTTTTAACAGTGTAGCTCACGCCGGGGGTCGCGGGCCGAAGAAAAGCCGGTACAAAAAGTTTTTCGATATTCCCGGGTCACGGATGTGTTTGAAAGATGTCTATTATATAATAAAAATCTTAAATATATGTGAATAGTGTTAAAGTATTAAATATATTTCCGTTGCCTATAAAACAAGTCCTTCGGGTACTCAGCACGGGGCCAGATTGACGTGGTGTGAAGCTTCCATAGATATATAGATAAATTAAAATTTTCTTACGGTACAAAACTCGCAGCCACAGTTGGAAGGTCTAGTTAGTGATCGCTTGCGCTCAACGCGGAAAATACCTCAATTATGTTAATTGAAAAATTTCGCGTTGCTCATAGTTCACAACGGTAGTGCATTAGATCTGTGTCTAGTTCTAGTGGGCTATTATGACCATTACAAACCTGCATGGTTCCAGGCAATTCAATTTACGGCCAACAATTGCCTTGTTCTTTTTTCTTATTACAATGTCTTATTAGAATATAACTGAATTAATACTAGTTTGGTTGTCTATGAATGGATTTTAAACATGTTAGTGACATTAGAGAACGTCAAACTTCCTGTTTTTAGTGTCACGTGACTAGTAACTGGCTTTAACTTGGCTAGGAATAAGAGGTCATAATAACCCCCCTGTAAGTGAATATAGTGCCACTAAGTAGGTGTTAATCATGTGTACTAATCTATATCTATGTAGCTGAAGAGTTTGTTTGAACGCGCTAATCTCAGGTACCAATGGCCGGAATTGATTTTTGTGTTAGTTAGCCCATTTATCGAGGTAGGCTAAAGGCTAT
>JAOTAV010008639.1:0-28264 GCA_026546445.1 Cyclargus thomasi | reverse complement strand
CGACCTTTTAAAAATTTTTTTTTGAGCTGTCCTTTGGTGTGGGCTCTTAAAACATCAAAAACTAACATTTTTTCACCTGAGACTCAAAAAAAAAAAATAGTTGGTTTTTTTGCGCCACCCTAATAAGTATGTCTGTGTGTTACCAATTTTACAGTTTGTCTATAGTACGCCGCCTCCGTCAATGAGTTTAACTATTGAACAGCCACTTCATCACGTACGTTATACGTTACGTTTTTTGTCGACATTGCGCCGTACGCGTCGCCATCGTTGGTGGCGTAAAGGAAAATGAAACCTGTACCCTATGTTCTTTTTTAATGATATTTAGGGGACAAACGAGTAGACGGGTTACGTGATGGAAAGCAACTGCCGTCGTACATGAACACTCGCGACATCTAAAGAGTCGCAAATGATGAATAGGAATGATGGAATAGGGATAGGGGATTAGGGAAGTTGGGCCACCGGTAAACTCAATCACTGAACGAAACACAGCACAACGCCGTTTAACGCCGGTTTTCTGTGAGGCCGTGGTGTCACTCCGGTCGAACCGGTCCATTCGTGCCGAAGCATGGCTCTCCCAAGGCAAAATGTCATACATACATGTCATACTCGTATAGTAGCACTTTCAGGGGTCCGAAATAATCTCGTTGACGGTTGACGGCGGCGGTGGACAAACGGCGTTACCCTTTTATCCCTTACGTCTACCAAGACATAGAATATTGTACATTTGGTTAAATTTGGATTATCACTTACTTTTGTGTATTATTTAATTAAATACGATTATTAAATTCTTGTGTATGCCATGTGCCATAATTAGAGGTGAAATGTAAACACAATATATATATAGAAAATATTATTAGTTATTATTTAAGCTAAGTTCAAAAGCATGAATATTAAAGCGTTATATATACTCACCGCTCAAATTCTTAGCCACCTCTATCCACAGAAGCAAGGACAGATACAATGAATATAATACAACGATATGACTATCAAAATTATATGGTTTTGTTTAAAAAGACAAAAGTTGTTCTTATTACGTCGAAAGCATTTATGTTAATGAGCTTATAATACACATTGTCATAGACTAGCGACAATTTTATTAAAAAGCTTATAGCATTATTTACAAGCGTTATAAATGAGACACGGATAAACAGATTTTGTATAGTATATAGTAGTGAAAACATCGCTCGAAAACGGTTAAGTACTATAATGTGCGCACACGTGTGCGTACCTTTGCTGTCCGAGCGTACGAGGTCCGACAGTCTCGCCATGAGCACCGCCATACGTTTAGCCGCTGCGATGATCTCGTTGTCCTTCGACGACCACTCTCTCACCGCAGCGTGTAGGTTGTGGGCTGCCACGAGTATAGGTTGGCTGGGGTGTGGCTGGCGGCGGAAGATGTCCTCCCCCTCGTCGTCCGTGTCTGGGGGAGGGGGGCGAGGCGGGGCGGCGGCGGTAGGCGGGGGCGGGCGAGGGGGCGCGTTGCTCGAGTCCAACCGCATGGCGCTCAGGGCGGACGGTAGAGGGGGTGCCGGCGGCGGGGGCGGGGGGCGGTATTGACGTGATAATGCCTCTTCCACGCCGCTTGCCGCTTTAATGATCTGCAATTATGTAAGTTTGTTAATAACAACTAATGTTTTTAAACTCGCAACTTGATGCATTTAATAGTAGGGGTTCGTGCCCGCATGTTGGGAGTTTAAGAAAATAGAATCCATACTTTCATTACAAACGCGGAAGTGTGTCTTTTCTGAAATCAATTTTGGTGATTTTTTATCAGTTTAAAATTTTATCAAAATCAGTCTAGCGAAGAGGTAACAAGGAAACAGACAAACTTTCACATGGTTAATATTAGGTACATGCAAGGTGTAACAAAAGTAAGCTAAGCACCGAGCGACATGAGTTTGCGAATGCAAATTGCAAAATTTTTTTTTTGATTTCAACGCTGCAATTTTCACAATGAACTGTATATCAGGGACACATACGATCTTTAAAGTTTTATCACATACTTTTGTTACACCCCGTATAAGATAGGATTGTGTTATTCCAACTGTGTTACCTCGTTGTTAGCCTGCCGCCAGGCGGGCGGCGCGGTAGCGTCCCGCTGGGCGACGCGCTTGGCGTGCCTGACTGCGGGCGGTATGGCGGCCTGCAGGCGCGCGGTGGCGTCCGCGAGTGCCGCCGCGAACTCGCTGTCGTCCGTGTTCTCGCGCTCCGCCCCACCCACCAGCAGCACGCGGTTCGCGAGTCTGGATGATGTGGGTTTTGTGTTAATGTGTTTCGTGGCCAAAGGTGGAACGGGCGAAGTGTTATGCCCGGCCAGGCCGAAGCCCACGTGATTCATCTCGCATACAGGTTGTAACAAAATTTAGTGATAAAACTTTAGGGATTGTGTGTGTACCTGATATTGAGTTCACTGTGAAAGTAGCAGCGCTGGAAGCGAAAAAGTTTTGTGATTTGTATGGGCCATACAAATAAAGATGTCTTTTCGCCTTCAGCGTTGCTACTTTCACAGTGAATGCTATATCCGGGACACACACAATATTTGAAGTTTCATCACTTACTTTTGTTACACCCTGTATATACCGCCGGACTTCGAAATCTTTGATAGCGCGATGCAGGACTATGGTGCTTATTGTGGCAACCGCCACAGGTTGTACTAGATTTCAATCAAATATAATAAAAAACAAATTAAATCAATATGAATTCGATACTCGATACAGACTACGTAAATTTTTACTATGTCAACTTTAGATCTGCAAGTGACCGCTAGAGGCGCTGTAAAATTTAGCCATACTTCGTATCGACATATACAATTGCTGCAAACTTATGGTAAAGCAGTGGCTTTTTGTAATAATGACAGAAAAGTACCTGGCTATGGCGGATGTGTTGTCGACCATCTTCTGCGAGTCGTTGTTGCGGATTGCCTCCTCACATAGATACGTGTGCTTCTGCATCAGCTCACCTAATAACAATTTTATATGTTATATTGAATTTCGTTATTCTGTAAATAAAATCGAGTTCGCGCATGATTTTTTTATACATCGTTAGAGATTTATTGAAGCGTCATCTAACTTACAACGAGTATAGAGACCGCTACATTGTTGACATCTTTTTGAGAAATTGCAAAGAAACTATTGATTTGAAGACTACATCATATTTGTGTTATGAGAATAGTAATGTAATTTCTGAACTTCCTAATAATATATTTATAACACATAACGACATACTAAAGTCGTCTAAAGATTAATAAGCATTAAAATTCTTTGCTTACGACATAAGATAACTCTTAGAACGCTGTATATACAAGCGTGTCCGCACTACAAACGCACAACTGCGTATACATACCGGCAGTGCGTACGAACTCTAGTGGGTCGAGCGCCTGGTCGCACAGATCGCGACAACGTAACACCGCATCTCCGTATTGGTTCTTGAGATTAGTGAAGTGCTCCTCGGCTACCTGTTTACAAGCAAATACACATCAATATATCGAAAAAGTTGATTTAAAAGCAGATGAAAGACCTACGTGATTTAGTTGCATTATGCCAAACCCAACCGACAGATTACCTATAATTAATATAGCCCGACCAAATGACGTAGGTCCGTTGTAGGTCTAAGAATAAGGTTTTCGGATAATATACATAAATGATAAAGTTTTGTCAAGTATAAGAATAATAAAACTTACCTTACTGTCAGGATAGAGCAGACGAATCTTTCCGGCGCAGATCAGCTGCGGCGAAAGCTTCTCTACCTAGAAAAATTATAAGGATTATTTAGAATCTACAATCCTCCAAATAACAAAAATATTCCAGTCACGAAACAGGCTATTTTTTTTCTATTACACTTTACCCACCTCTCTAGCACTTGACGTGAGTAGATCAGCGAGACGTTTGTTGTGCGGCACTGTAGCGGCGACCATGTTGCCGGCGCCGGCTGCGCGCGCGCTGAACGCCGCGAGCGCCGCAGACTTGTCGTGGAAGTTCGCCTCGCGGTTCGGCGTACCTGGCAGATAAGTATGGGAGACCCACTGACTTCTAAATTATAAATACGCTGGATACCGCATATTTATAATTAAGAAGTGGCCATTTTGAAATTACGTCAGAATTAGTTTTTTTCCCACTCCTTTCTACACTCAAATCGTCTCGTTAAAGAGCTGTTATCTCAAAGTGTATCGTCAGTCCAGCGTATATAACAGAGGTCAGTGGGCTGACGGGGTCGAATGAGAGACCTCACTAATCGACAAGCTGAAATGCAGCGACACCTCGCACTATATTCGCTGGGTGCATGTCATAATACGGCGGCCATATCGGGTGGACAATCAAATATTAAATGGACGGCCGTCAAGTGTCACTACGAAAAGAAGTGAATAAGTAATTTTGTGATAGCTGTTTCTGCCATTGTTTTTGCAATAAACGGCACTTCATGTTGCATGTTTATTTATTTTATTATAATAACACGTAAATTTTGCTACTGACAAATGAGAATTTGACAGCAGCTCGCCGCCAAATGTTACTTTTTTCGCCACCATCCGCGCTGTGATCGAATCGTGGTTCCCCGACCATATACTCTGCACCCAGCGAAACATAGCATTTATGTTGTCTGCCGTGTTGCGGCGCTGCTGCATATTGCGACCTTGTGCTCATATGAACGAAAATTCGGTTTTGCTTAGCTATCATATCATAGTCAATCTACACTCTTGGTCAATTGAGAAAAAAAAAAGAAGAAACTATTTTTGTTTTTTTTTTACTAAACGCAGAAAGCTAAGAGTTTGCGTGCTATGCGACGTGATAGGGGCGACCTCAAAGTCCGGCCGCATATTATTCGAAACTTCTCATTAGAAAAATTCGGACGACCCGGCATACTATCCGAAATTACGTTCTGTGTAGTATTTGACAGGCGTCTTTATAATAAAAAATTGTGATAATGTGCGGGCGGGATAAAGGTGAGTTTCCGCTACCTGGCGGCGCTTGCACGGCGTCTGTGAAGTGTCTGAGCGGCGCGGCGACGTCGATGAAGTCCTCCACCACGCGGTTCACGACGCCGCGGTCCACCACCCGCTTCAGCTCGTGCAGCTTGTCCGTCAGCTGTCTGTTAAACACGATAACGCTTAATTAATAGACGACATTATGCTACAGCGAGACGACGCGACACATACATATATTCTATATCAATGTGTGTGTGTGTGTGCGTGTGCCGTTAAATAATCATCATTTTTGACTTATATTGATCTAACAATATTTTTTATTACAATGTATTAAATAAGTTACATTTTACTGCATATATTTATTTTAAAAGATACACTTTTTTGGTAAAAGTTTCTTACGCCGGCTCTTCTCACTCAGATAGCTCCCGAACCGGTGGTAGGTCAACATTGTGAAAACATTTATTTCCAATTTACTCAGAAGTGAGTGATTTTTATTCATCTAATGACGTAGTGCGGAATCACTTATCCATACTTCCATATCCATATCAATATTATAAATGCGAGAGTGTTTCTTACTGTTACCGCTTCACGCTCAAACAGCTGAACTGGTTTAGCTGAAGTTTGTTATAGAGATACTTTGAGTCCCGAGGAAGGATATAAAAATACTATCATGAAAAAAGTTACGGTTCCCGCGCGATAAAGGAGCAAAGGATTTGCGGGCATCGTCTAGAACTTACATATTTGCCCCCCAAATCTTAACAGACGTCGCATAGCTTTGGCCCTTTAATGTACCAATTTTACGCAATTTTCAGTCTGACCACGCTAAATATTTATCAATCAAGTACCTGGTGATAGCGCGTGCCTCCTCGGTGTCTCCCATGCCGCTCATGCATAGATCGCCCAGGTCGTCAGCCAAACGCTGAACCTCAGAACACAGCTGGAGCACCTCCGCCTTCTCACGACCGTGGAGGTTGTCCGCTATCTGCAAAGGATATTATGATTATAAAACATTTTTTTTGGAATTATAGATCCTTTCTTGTTTGATGCGTAGAACTTCATTTACCCACTTATTCATAAAAATATTTAAGCGATGTTTAACTAATCAAGGTTTGCTGTCACTTTCATTGAAAACGTCACACGACAGAAAGGGACAGCGAACCTTGATTAGTTAAACATTCCTTAAATATTTTTAAATTTTAATTAGGGTTATAATTATTTTAAAAAAGGTCACAATTCATAAGCTCTTCACGCTCAAATCGCTGGACAGATTTCGCTGAAATTGGGTATAAGTCTCCGGCAAGGTCATGGGATACTTTTCATCCTGTAAAATGTACGGTTTCCGCGCGATAAACAAATTTCGTCGTACGTACCCGCTGCGCCTGCGCAACGATGCTGTTAATGGCGCGCTGGCCCTCCACGCGCGTGGCCGGATCAGACGCCGGGTGCAGCAGCCACTTGTGAGCCGTCTCCAGCCTGTGCAAACATTATAAATCCTATTCAAACTATTTGTGAGAAAGTTTGTTTATTTGGATGTTTATGTTATTATCAAATACCATTGTAATGCTTTCAGTAAAAAAGTAAAAGGATACTTTTCGTTCCAATAATCCTTTTGGATACATACATAAAAATAATTTAGACGCTAGTAAGATTATTAGCACACAGAATCTGACCTTTAAACATTACCACACAAACTACAGTAACATAACTTTTTTCTCTCCTATTTATCACTCTCTATCTCTTGACCTCTCCCTCTCACTCTTTTGGCCTCTCTCTCTCTCTGGCATCATTACCTAGCCTGCATGGTCCGTCCGCCCTGCTTCTCCGCGGCGCGGACGCCCTCGTTCACGATTCCCTCAACGTCGTTCAGCTGCGCGCGCAACTCCGCCGCTAAGTTAGTAGCCTGAAATATACAAACAAAGCATTAAGCCTGGTATAGTCAAAACCTGTCAAGTCTTTCAGGCTACAATGATATCATATATAAAATAAACTCGAAAAACATAACCCTCGCTTTAGAGCATTACCTTAGGTTCTCTTCCGTTGCCAAACTGCCTTTCGTCGCACAGGTGGTCCGCATTCACGCCAGCGGTCCTGTGAAATGATTAATTTTATTCTAAATATAATTTACTAAATTGCAAATTCGCTCGCCCGAGATGTTGCCGTCCCGCTCGCACAGTACGCTACAGCTATGTCTGTCTCACCTGGCGGTGGCGCGCACGCTGTCAGCGAGCGCGGGCGCGAGGTGCTCGCCCGCGCGCTGCGCCGCCGTCAGCACGGAACGGAGAGCGCGCTCGCCCGAGCTGTTGCGCAGAGCTGTGGGATCCTATAGGACAACAATAAGAATAATGCGTTACTTTTAGGAACCTTGCTACGTTAAGCGGTCGTCCAACGTGGATGGCCACTTGGCGAGCTAACTTTGTTTTCTTTGTAGCAACGCTGGGTGAGGCAGGTGTGCCGTCAAACATGGCGGACACCCACGCAGTGCGCCCGCTTATCGCACACTTAATGTCACAACGTACAATATTGACGTGGATTTATTAACTTTTTCGCTTTTATAGAACCAAAGTCCAAGCTGCGGATCACACTCACGTTGAGGAACTCGTGCGCCTGCGCGCTCTTCCCGTGTATGATGTTCTGTAACGCGCGCAGCACCGCGATGTTGTCCTTTTCACCGCCGTCCTCCACGTACGACGTTAGCTGCAGCACCCTGAGGGAAAAGGTTGTTGGTAATCAAATTTTTGTTTTGCCGTGGGAGAGCCATGCTTCGACACGAACAGGCGGCTCGATTGGAGTGATACCACGGCCTCACAGAACACTGGCGTCAAAGGGCATTGTGCTGTTTTTCGTTCGGTAAGTGAGTTTATCGGTGGCCCAACTTCCGTTACCTTATGATTTCATGTATTTCGTCCGCCATTCTCTGTGCCAGATAGTTTCTGTTCTCCGCAGCGTCTTCGATTCCTTTACCACCTGAAACACAAACATAACTGCTCAGAATTTTTCGAGTATTTAGCGTGTTATGGCCAAACGCAATAAATACATACACACACAGATAATAAATTACGCATTCGTATCTAACGCCGAATATTGTCTTGTATACGCATTGCATGTGTATACGTTGGCTGAGCGCACGCACGTTTTCAACGTACGTATACGCTCTGACGAGCACTCTTTAAGTTCCCGCGCGTTTTTGATATGTGTGTACGGTGTATGCTGTATGCTTTTTTGTAAACCTGCATGTACGTTACGTTTGTGTACGCAATTCACAAACGTGTACGCAACCAGCGCAAACGCGGACGCTATAATCAAACGTGACATATATGTTCCTCTATATCATAATACATAAAACGAACTAGTACAGCGACTTAGGAGTGTTTTTGTGACGTTTTACTTACGTACGTACGTACGACAGAAGCCGCTCGTCGGTAATTACATCGTTGTGTAGTCGGAGCATACTTGCAGGGCTACTCGCGCCGACTGGACTTTTTATTTGAATTCTACCTACTGGCCAATGATCCGTTCTATTGTATTGCTGTGATAAAACTGACACGTAACTAGCGTATATGCATTGAGATTTTACGTATGACTATAGCGTATGCACATGCGTATACGTACGTAAAAAGTGTACGAACGCGTAGGTAACAAGCGTGCGTATACGCACGAAGTTCCTTTCGGTCAGTTCCGTTTATTCCTCCATAATAGTATGTTAGTTACCTTCAGAGAGGATGTGTATGTATATCTTCATGGCACAGATGAGGAGCGGGGCGAGGCGCTTGACGGACTCGAGGCAGGCGGCGAGGGACTCTGCGTGCGGCGGATGCGTCAGCTCGGACGCGCGGGCCGCAACCTATTCATGATCCATGCTAATATTATAAATAATAATAATACACACACTATACACCACGCCAGTCTGGTCCCGTGTTAAGTACCCGAGAGACTTGTGTTACAGGTACCAGACAACGGATATGTATTTAATACTTTTTATACTAAACACATATTTAAGATTTTGGTTATATGATACAAATATATAATACACATCAAAGACCCAGGAATGTTAAAAAACTTTTTATTCTATCGGCGGGATTCGAATCCGCGACCCCCGGCTTAAGCTACCAACGCGCTTATGCTTGACACTTCCTCAGGTGTGCGCAGTGAAAAATCCAGGGTACTCTTAGCATTAGGTGATTACCTCCCTGGCAGCCTTCGAGAGCGCCGGCGATATATCCCGCAGGAACTGTACGAGGTCCTCCATTGTGTCGATCACTTCCGCCACGCCGAGGTAGTCCAGCACCTGAAAGAGATGGCAGATAGTGAGTATAACGAGAGAGAGAGCGGGACGGCTATATGTTGCCTGACCAACTCTTAAACATTTAAAAGGTTTTCCAGTGTTTGTCTTAACCCCGTGTACAAAACCTGTAGTAAGTGAACTTTCGAACGTGCCGTGTTGCGCCCGTGGTCATGTGAAATTGTATAGACGCGTCTATACAATTTTATAAATTACTGAGACGTTCACCCACCCTGTTTATGGAGTGTAAGATCAGACGATACGCGGTCAGGGCACGGTCAGCGTGCCATGTGAAAGCTGTCATTGTTACTTAATCATACTACTTAACGCGACACGGCCAGCGTTCCGACCGTGTGCATGTGAAAAGGCACTTATAGTCAAACGCTTTATAATATAATGGCTTTATTTATTGCTAAAAATATTTACTGAAAGCATGTAACAAGAGTTTCTTACCTTTTTGCATTCCTTCACAATCTTCCTGACTTCGGACTCATCAAAACACAGGAGCAGAGCCGACGTACCCTGTAGGATGCCACGGGAGCCTTCTATCAGCTTCTTTCTGAAGTGATAACAAAAAAAAATATAAAATACTTCTGAAAGCGATTTTTTTTTAAGTTTTGAAAGTGTACCTTTTAACTCCAAAGAAATAAATCACAAGTGCTATACACGCAAATACAAACGCCATTCTCAACTTCAATGTGCGTACAGAGAAAATTGTTGAAATAAATGATAAGTGGAAGAAGCGGATAACATTTAAAAAAAACTCCCGGATTTTCTTCGTTAATGGACGCTTTTAGACCCGATACATAATTTGAAATTAAAATAATGTGGATTTGATGTATAGCTAGCTAGATAATGAAATAGGTGAGTTAAAAGATTTGTTAAAATTTTATGGGAAAAATTACTCGAAGGTTGGAAAAATGTTAGTTGTCCGCTTGTTCCACTTATGTCTCTTCTCATTTGTAGTTTTAAGAGAAACTGAAAAATCGCAAATTGTTTTGTCTTTTAAATATAAACAAAATATCTCGTACATAATTAAAACAATTTAAAAGAATAATATCGTTACACATCGTCGAATATTTAAGACTTAATTATGTTCCCACATATAATTAGCATTTCGCCATTTTAAATAAGAAAAAGAATAAGAATACTTTTATTTCGTCATGACACAACACACACACAGAACAGCAGATTGTGACAATGTTAATTAGTACACAACAGTCGTGTACATAATGTGTGATGTCAAAATTGGTCCAAGCAAGCTCGCTGCACTAAATCGTATTTGATGACCTCGAGCTAAACCCTAACGGAAAATACTCCAGCCGCTAGTCTTTTAAATGCCAATCTACAAACGACCTAGTTAATTGGTCAGTTTAACTGGAACACTATATAATATAAGTACACTTATAGTCTGTACTCCGTAGTGCTCTTTAAAGTCTAATCTAGATCTATAAGTCTAAAATAACGATTTCTAAGGTTTACGCGAGTATCACTCATGGTTTTTTAACACCACCCGTGACCACGGACGCTGGAAAGGAGCCGAAACGTCGGGAATCAAAAAAGTGCTCCGCGACAAAGTCTAAAAATAGTTAAATTTAAATGTGGAATAAGATAATGTTTTTTTCGTTCTTCGTTATATCAAAGAGAAAGGGATGACATTAAACAGTTATTGACAATAAGCCCAAACTAGTGCAGCGTGCTTTAAGACTTTGTAGTAGCGTGAATAAATTTTATCTTTTCATATTTACATTTTTACCTCAAGTTAAATTTTGTACTTGAGGCAAATACGAGGTACTGTATACTGGCAGTATGCTCAAACTGTCAAGTCGGTCTGAGAGATAAAATACAATTTCAGTGAAACACCCACGACTCACAAAAAAGCGCTGGTCTTCGACCACAGCACGGTGCAGCCGGCCAGCTGTATGCGATAAGAGAGCCTGGACAATTTCTTATATTCAATGTAGGTTATATTCAGTCAGCTAGACTGTAAAGTGTCTGGAGTCTAGACTTTAGATTATTGATAAGCCCGTAAATTGGATTAGAATTTAATTGGTGCTTCGTTTTCTCTAGTAATTGCCTTATATAGTCTGTTATTCGATAAAATTCGACGTTTCTGTCTGGACTGAGAGTAATAGAATATTAAACGGGCTTTGGCACACCGCACACACATTCCATCTTCTATGTCGCCAGGATCGTCAGCGGTGTCTAACCCCGAAAAGCCTTCGCTGTTAAAAATTTCCATTGTAAATTTACTAAATTTGTGTGGGAAGTTTTTACGCACCACATTTTTAGAAATGTGAAACTCAGTCATGCAATTTTACTACACAATTTATTACAGAATATTTGTAAAAATGCTACCTACTTCTGATGATTTGACCTATAACAAAATGAAATATTACAAAAATGCGTGTTTAAATTCCAATACAATACAAGATTTTGTAATTTTAGGATGCATTTGCGTAGTAAATTTACAAAGATTTTTAACAGTGTAAGCGGATACAGTAATATGTTGCAGGATTCTACAAAATACTGGTTTTTGCTGGCAGCTTTGCTCACGTGGAATTCGAATATCGCTTAGAAATTAAAATATCTTGGGAAAAATATGTTTTGCCAACAAAAAGGAGCCTTTGTTACTCTTCCTCCTTTTAATACTGAGTCTGTGCATAAAATCTAGTTGATTCTTTAGGGTATAAAAGAAAGACAAACAATTGGACAATCACACTTTCCTTACTATCATTTCTTCTATCTTTTATTGTAAATGGGAAAGTGTGTTTGTTTATTTGTCTTATATAAAAAAGGAAGCAAACGAGCTAACCTGATGGAAAGCAACTACCGCCTTCCATAGACACGAGCAACATCAGAATTAGTTTATTTGTCTTTCCTTCACGCTCTAGCGAAGTAACCAATCCACTTAATTTTTTGCATAGGCTTAGGTTTTTGGTTTTGAAAAAACATCATACACGTTTTCGGTAAAATCGTACACGCGCGAGCGAAGCCACGGACAAAAGCTAGTGCTTAATAAGTAAGGAATATTATTAGTATGGATTTCGAAATACAGTTATTTTTATTTCAATTTCATCTTATTTATCTATTTGATTTGATCTATAATCATATCAGCTGGTATCTTGACAGTATCGAACTAAGGTGATCACGCTGATGGATTGGTAAACTCCGCTACGTCATCTATTTTGGCGGGAAATACATCGGCGATTACAAACAAAGACATGCAAGCACGATCGTTCACAGAGCTACTCTACACGATCGTTTTGAGCGTCCGCACTCGAGAGGCACCTAGAGTGCGAACCAAAAGTTCCCCGGTGGAGGCGTATACCAACGATATATTTTCCGGTCTCAAGTACATAATACGGATGCTCATTGCCGTGTCCCACGCCAGCCATGATTCGGTACGAATGGGCCGGCTCAAGCGGAGTGATACCACGGCCTCACAGAAAACTAGTATAAGTGAGCTTACCGGTGGCCTAACTTTCCTAATCCTCTAACCCTATTCCGACATAAAGGCCGGCAACGCACTTCGGATGTCACGAGTGTCCATGGGCGACGGCAGCCGCTTTCCATCAGGTAACGCGTACGCGCGTAACGCGCTCGCTTGCCCCATAAAATATCATAAAAAAAACGAGTCTTTGTTGATATAACTTTAAACGAATCTGCAAAGATGTCGCTTTTGATATCTCTTATGTAGTCTCTAAATGCAGTCACCATTGTTGGTTGTTCGATATTTGGCACGATCGTACGTATCGACGTAGTACATTGTCTACTCGCTGGTAAACGGCTTATGGAGAAGAATATTGGCGGAGAGCTGCTACCCTTAATTGCCGAGCCCTAAAGCTTAAATGCCGTTAACCAAACATTTTGTCGTTTTTGACATTTTGATGGCATCATAATCAGAAGAAAAAGCTCTATCGACGTGTATTATTTAAATTTTTATAGCTCTTATAATCATCGAATTATTGAAATTAATATCGCCGTTATGGAGTACCAAGCCCATACCATACCCAAAAAGTACTTTTTGTACATAGCGGCATTTTAGCTTGAGGACGGCAGAGAGGCGATTATCCTTCTGGCTGTTACACAATCATGTTCAGGTATCATCGTCTGTGTTCGTCGATTATGAAGAGGAACATTAGATTAAAAAGGCTCTGAGTCGTTTTGTTCCGGTCAGCAAGCAGAGCACATCTCTACTGGTCAGCACGGAAATGGGGTGCTTGTTTATACAAGAACTTCGACAAGACGGTAAAAAATAGATCTTGTTAAATAACGAATCACTCCCTCGATTTTAATAAAATACCCAAGATAATATTCCGAAAGTTCAAAGCAAATCAACAGTGAACGTCACTGCCAATTTTCAATAATAATTTAGAAGCTAAACCCTTACAGAGAGTCCAATTAAAATATCAGAAGCTGACCACCATTTTATTTGTACAGATTGTACAAATAAAATGATTTCATAAACTCTTTGATTAAAAGAAACCAAAGTCAATTAATGATATTTAAAAAACACAATTATTATTTCAAAGCATTATTTAACATACATTAAAACTTATTTACAAAATATGTAAAAAAAAAATGCGTTAAAAAGTCATTATATGTCCTTTGTTACTTTTTAGTAAAATTTTTCATAACAGCACATTATTTTCACGTTCAAATCTGAACAATAGACGAATTAAGTAGCAAAAAAATTTAATCCGGAGAATTAAGTGGCAAAAAAATTTTATCGAGGTCCGTTTCTAAGAACGACAAAGAGAGAAATTTATTTCACCCGAAAACCCTTTGCTATAAACTGAGGAATAAAAAATTCGAGGTAAAGGATGTGAGGTTTTATTTTCGTAGGCTTTTCCTCTCAACTATTTTTGCTACCGCAATAGGAAAATAAAAGTCGGTGCTATGCATATCTCGCTCCTTGAATCGATTACTAATAATATAAAAGCTGGAGAGTTTGTATGTTTAAACGCACTAATCTCAGGAACTGCTAGCTGGAATTGAAAAGTTATTCTTGTGTTGGTTTGTCCATTTATCCAGGAAGGCTATATAACATCACGACTACGACCAATAGGCGTCGAGTTGTAATCAAAAATATGTTGTAAAAAAGGGATATTCTACAAAGTTTCACGCGGATTTAGTCGCGGGCAACAACTAGTGGGAATATAAAAGTCAGTGCTATACACAACGTAGACTTCTAAAAATTATTTATGACGCTGTCGTGGTACCATGAAGCTGCTTTATGCTAGATTTGTGGCTAACCAACAAGGGGTCTGAGCCCAGAAGCGTAGCGTGCTTATAAAATGGTTTGGGAGCCCTAATAGGGGGAAAGTTTTACTTTCGCACGTAGGGTCTCGGTTGCTTAAGGCACCGTGTAATAGGGAATGTGCATGATGTCTTTAAATAAATCTATTGTTATCGAAAAACGATGTAGTCCAATCAGTTTTTTTATTCAAATTGAAAACAACAAAGTTACAAGCCTTTAAAGTTAGAGAGATCCGATATTGATTGTAATGTCAAAGTTTATAGACTGCATACAAATTTTATACTAAATTAGGTTTCGAGAGAAAGACTTGGATAGAAACTTATCTCACTAAAATCTTACTCATTTCTCAAAGGTATTCAGCGTTTTTTGTAATTCTGTTTATCTTTTAGCCCACTATCATAATAATTTATATTTAAGAAATTTTGTTTTACACGCATATTCCCTATTACTACGGTATATATGCGAACCGTCGCATATATTCATCGCATATATAGCAACCGAGCTACGCCTCTGCTTGACACACATGTTTTCTTTACATCTTTTGTAGAAAATCACCGATTGCTCATATTAATTTGACCGTCAACTTCAGAACTACAGCCTCTACGTAATAGCCAAGGTTTTCTGTTCGTTATTCGGCACGATCATCGTGCAAGAGTCCACAAAATCGGCCGTAGTGCTTTGTCAACTCGTCCATCAAACGCGAATACACGCGAATATCGGCGGTAAGAGACGAGAATACCGACGATGACACACGAGCACATTTGTCTAATCGTACTCGCGCGTCATCATCGGTATTTGCCGATTATGAAAGGGAGCCATAATGTTTAAGTATTTTGATCGGAATTTTTATTTTTAGAATAAATTTTTTCATCGCTATTAAGGCATTAGCCCTCTAGTAGCGGATAGGTAATTTGAATATTACTAATGCAATTTAAAATAATATTTTCTCTTAATCTAAATCAGTGTTTTCACTATCTGTACACACAATTTCATGAAAATCCTTTTAGTTATTTCGGTGCGATTAACCGACAAATACCTTCCAAATCATAATATTTGTAGTATCGACTCGACTTCGAGGCAAAGCAAAATTTTTGACTAGAATTTTAAATACAGGCTTATAAAAATACGGACATGTCATGTATATAGTTAAATAAAATATCTATGTCTATTATATAAAAATAAGTCGGGTTTTCGTTCCTAACGCACGCGACTTAAAAAAGCACGAACTGATTTCCACGGTTTTGCATTCGTTAGAAAGAAAATTCAGAAAAATGTTCAAAAGGAAAGCAGGAAAACAGGGAAAATCTAGCGAAGACACGGGCAACAGCTAGTTCGTTATAAAATCTTTGCAACTACATTTGTGTAAATAAGAACAAAATTGAATGGTAAATATACAAATTATTTGAAATGCCTCTGTGGCTGTTTTTATAATTTAAAAATTTGTCCAATTAAGCACGTTTTCATTTAATTTTATGTAAGGGAGCTCCCAAAAACCCTGTAAAAGATGTTATCCTACTACGAAGCTTTTAAAACGGTCTCACCAGTACTGTAATCTTAATCTCAGTTATAACACAATAGGCATCATCAACCAGTAGGTCGAACTTAACTGACGAAACGCTGCGGGTAGTGAGCCGGTAACGGCTATATGCATGCTTTAAAGTTTGAACTGCTAAAAGTAACTTTCCGATCTTTTCTGAAAGCAGGAATATAGTAAATGCGAAAGTGTGTCTGTCTCATGCCTGTTACATGTGTAAAATTTGGTATGAAGATATTTTAAGTCCCGAGAAAGGACATAGAATATGTTGTATCCCTAATATATATATACGGTATCACATGATAAGAGAATCTTTGTGCAACAGAATTGCGGACACCATCTGGTTTAAAATAAAACGCCATTTTATGATATAGGCTCTAGGTTTCGTTTTGCTCTACGTCACTACAAAGCAGCGGTATCAAGGGCAGCTAGACCAATGTCTTTAGAAAATGAAACCTATTGCTTACGTCATAAAATGAATTACTTTAACAACATAAAAACGCGCACGGCGCCACGCGTCGCTCTCAAACCTATAAATTTTATAAACACTTCTAAAACGGCTTACTGCCTACTGGTTTGTGGTGTATATTGTGGTTATAATCAAAAACATTTCGTAATATTCTCGCTAAAATCCACTTTAAACATATCTTACTAAAATCTCCCTTTTGATGTTAAGAGTTAATTTTCTGACACGATGGTTTTGACATTTTCATCATATCGAAAGGTCGTCATTAATAATATTTTATCTTCCATTAGCTTTTACTTGCAACTTTTCTGGACTTGAATTAGGAAATAATAGATTCCTGGGAATTTTAATACAGTAATAGGTGCTAAAAAAGGCCAAGTGTGACTTGAATTCGCGCACTAAGGGTTTCGTACCAGTGGAGAGCAAAATATAAAAAAAAGTGATTTTGATTTGCTATAACAGATCACGAAATACCGCGCAATACCGCGATGTAGACGATCAGTAGTGACATCTAGTATCAAAAAAAGGAAATGAAAAAAAAACACAACAAAAATGTTATCTCTCAAGCAAGTATTATCACTCATAAGATACAACCTAGAGACAGACAGACGGACAGACTTCGAAGTCTTTGTAATAGGATCCCGTTTTTACCCTTTGGGTATGTGTCTGTGTGTGTGTTTTTTTACTGAATTAATAAACTGGATTCAGATCCGGAACTCAGGACGATTATGCCGGATGTATGTAGCAAGCCTTATTGCGTTGAGAAATGTCTACCAAGTAACAAAATAAGAACCACATTTCGAAGGGAAGTCAGAAATCCTAAGCAATTTCGTTTGAAGTCAAAAGCTTATAAAATAATACTGTTATGAATGTAGAAATCAGATATACTCACTTAACTGATATAAGCTTTTATGATAAGGAAAATGCCATGAAATATACGCGACGAATACGTATAATAAAATTATTATATGGAAAAATGTAAGCGCTTTTACTACTTACTGTAGGTAGGCCACAAATACTTTTTTTTGTTATTTTTTGAGGAGAAGTATTATTATTATTTTAAAGTATGTAGAATACTTTTGACGCCATAAGGAAAGAGAAACGCATGTAATATTTTTTTCAAAATTAAGTAAAAAAGTAATTTTTTTTCGCTTATGACGGTAGAATTATAAACCTAAAGTTTTAAGCGCTTATTTCTGGACATTCTGGACTACTTTAATGTAAATGGACCCGGATAGAATAGAATACGCGGAGGAGCATAGGCCACATTTTTCTAAGGAAGGTACGACGTGAAAAACTCATAAATAAGCCAGCTTTGTATAGGAAAAAAGAACAAGAATTTGGCAAAAGTTAAATAATTATAATCATTCTATAATATATATTTTTTTGGCTAATGTGCTTAAAGTTTAAACATACTTAACAGAGGTTAAAGTTACCCCGCTGGTATACGCCTTAACCGTCTCCATTAAAAAAATATCCGAAAGAAATTACTAAGTTTTTTTTTTAATTTATTGCTAGTTCATTCAATTTACAAGGGTAGAGGAACTACTACTTAAAACATAATATTTGAAATTTTTTCTCGGCGCAAAAAATGACATAGAATTAAAAAATATTGAATTTCAATAAAACAATTCCTTCAATATGGTACAATCAAATCGGTCAGCATTTTAATTATTAGCATGCTACTCTGGTTTACCTGGAATGCAAAGGGCATATAAGTGTAAAGAGATAGAGACGTATTATTTTTTTCTTCATTCTCCCTCTTAACAATGAAATGAATTTTCAAGTCGAACAAATATTAGGACTTCAATTAAAAACGAATTGGAATTATAATGATGAAAATAGGATTATATTCAAGTGTATGTCGAGGGTTCTTAATCCTGAGCCGGGAGACAATTAAAATTGTAATATGAGTATTTTAAATTAAGTAATTTTTTTTCGAACTTAACCTGCGTCAATCTATATTTATAATGGGGGTTCTTCACGGCGGGAACAAACATTACTCAAAGGTGCACATTGATGCAATTCCAAATTGCACCCTCAGTTCATGGCGTAAGATTGAAAATGCATTGCGTGATGTTTGTTTAAAGAGGAAGATTTTGTTTGTTTTTTTGAACGCGCTAATATCAGGAATTGGCCAGAATTAAAAACTCTTTTATGAAAGGAGGCTATAGGCTATAAAAAACACGATATGACTAATATAGTAAGCAAATAATTTTGTAAACACGGGATAATTTATAGAGTTTCGTGTGGGCGTAGTCGCGGGCAAAAGCTAGTTGAATATACACAGGAGCCGTACTGCTATGCAAATCTATCTTTTCCCGAGGTTTATTCTGTAATATTATGTTTAATTATATCACAATCGTTCTTACTTCTTGTAATTCAGATGCCATTCAATAAAATTATTGCTCAGTGAAAATAAATGAATTTTTGCCTTCTATAATAATTTTGAGAATAGGACAATATTTTTATTATACTCTATAATTTCCATATAATTCATATAAATTTAACATATTTTCTTTTCAAACAAAGATCGAATTATTGATTTTACTTTTGCTCATTAACTTACAGATTCAAATTACTTTTATTATTGGATACGGAAAGATAAGTTATCAAAATACTTTTTTATGCCGGAAAAGCACGAAATTTTTAATATAGATTTAACTAGCAATAGCCGGTAAAGCACGAATTTTTTAATATAGGTTTAAATACCAAGAATAAACTCTTAAAATTCTAACAAACAAATATGTTTTTATTTACTTTAACGACCCATAATATCTTAGAGAAAGGCTACAAAGAAAACGAACTATTCGGGATTGATAAAAATCCTTCGAATCATTGGGCCTTTTTGTATGTTACAAGGTCATAACTCATAAGGGTAGCCTTTCAAATTTAGTTTATAAAGCGTCAGCGACGCCGCGATAGAGTGACAGGTGTGTATCCTAGTTACTCCTATGCAGATGTATAAAATTGTAGGGCACAGCGCTACGAATAATAAAAAAAATAGCCAAATGCGAGTTGGACACGCGCACGAAGGGTGAGCGAAAAATTGGGAAAACGTATTTTTGAAAGCTAACCAGGTAAAACAGACCATGTGGTGCAACCGATGTAATGATGTAGACGTTGAGCAGCACAGTTTCAAAAGAGAGAAAAAACTGGTTTATTGCATAAGAGCGTAATGATTAAATTTATTTTGTTTTTAGTGTTTTTTATTATAGCGGCAACAGACATATTCTGTGAAAATCGCAACACGCCCGCGCCGGTGCCGGTGCTGGGCCGGCTAGTCGAAAACGTCCAATGCCAGCGGCGTTTGTCACGCTCATTTTGAAAGTCCACCTTCACACATATTATAATATATGTAACATCCTAGTACAAACCCTTGCCACACATTGATCGATTGCCCTTTCACGAGGAGACGGCTCCAACGTTTCATTTAATAAGATTCATTCATTCTAGAAAATGATTTGAATATATGAAACAGAGAATAAAACTTAGGTCTTAGTTATATTAAATTTGATTCCTTTGACATTGATATTGTTTTAATGTGAGAAATTGAAATATATATTTAAACTTATATGAATTTTATATTTTTTTAACCTGAAATACAGGGTATCCTAGCTAAGACTTCAGTACGCACAGTGATAATGAGGACATATGTGGAAGAAGCAGATAAGTAACATTTTAATTAATTAACGTTAATGGCTTTTCTACCTGAAAAAATATTTGAAATTAAAATAATGTGGATTTGATATGTAGCTAGATACACTAGCTAGATAACGAAATAGTAAGTTATAAGATTTGTCGAAATTTTAAAAATAAGTATATACTCGAAGGTTGCAAAATGTTAGTTACCCGCTTCTTCCTTTTATGTCTTCAAATGTATATTTTTATTTCAAATTTATAAATCTAAGTGGACCTGACAGACGTTGTCCTGCCGGTCTTATTTTGTGAACCTAAGTCATTTTCATATTCCCTTGAAAATTTACGAGAAATTTAATTAAAATCGGTTCAGTCGCTTTGGTTGGCGTTTAGCGGCAAACAAACGTGCACAAGATTTATATCTAAGTGAACCCAACAGACGTTCTTCCGGGCTAATCTCACCTATCCAAACCAAGTGCCTATAATTTATGTGTAGTTAGCACAAAATCGCTAGCGCGTTTATCACATTTCTTGTAAAAAGGGAATTCAGTAAATTGCGGATGATTTTCTTAATGGTGAATATACGTTGACAAATTGAATCTTTTCCAAATGGGGATAGTACTTTAAAAATGTTATACGCAGCGAAGCACGTACCGGACCTTTATTAAATAGTTAATTGAATCAGGCTTCGATCAAATATACTTCTCAATAATCCATAGCTTAGAATTTAACTTAATAATTACTTTTAGCAATATTTCGGGAAATAAACCTCAAGCTGTAAGTAAATGAGTGAGTGTACGCACAGGCGTGCGTTTCCCACCTTCATCCTTTTCCACACTGCCTGTGCGTACACTCGCATGCAAGAACTTGTAACCACCACCACACAAGTAATAATGTTAGCAAACTCATGCGAGGCCCGACCACCATGCGGGTTGAAAACCGGAGTTTCCTCAGGACGTGGCCGTAGACTTCACGAACAACTTCCAATAGCTAATATAGAACCGTTAAAAATATATTTTCAACGGAGGATACGGTACTGTCTAAAAAAAAACAAATACAAATACAGAATCTTTATTATTCATAAAAATTTAACAAAGTTTTTCAAAGTTACCTGTCCCCCAAACTAGGCGCAGCCTGTGGTATGGGGGAATTATAAACGAAACAAATAGTGGAGTGCGGCTAACAAGCAGAAAACTACAGTTTCATTAAAATATGTATGCTTACATGTCTGAATCTTTTACCATTTAAAATGTATTAAATATATTTAAATTCTCTTCATTCATTTAGCTCGTCGAAACATTATTTCATTTTCATTTTAGAAAACAGCATTCGTAGAAAATGTAGCGTGAAATTGTACCGAAATATTTTTATGAAACACAAAGGACTGACGTGGCGAAAATATTGTTTATTTGTTTGTGTTGTATAAGGAGCAATCAAAGGTCATACCATCATAATAAAAAAACGGCCAAGTGCGAGTTGCCCGTTTGGTGCCGTTTTAACCCTTTGCGCACGGAGCCCTAAAAAGTAAAGACTCCTTCTTAGGATTCCGTACTCAAAATCTCCAGTCAATCTGAAAACAAATTAAACTAACATGTTTTAAGGATCACTCTCATACAACAAACGTGATTTGTAAGAGTTTTGGCTTCTTCCATCGCGCTATCACCCACACGAAGGGTCTCAAAAAACCTGTTAAAGTTTCAGAACCTCAATCTTTTATTTCTTCAATCACGGAACCCGTCATGTACGAGTCCGAAACACACTTTGTTTTGAATTTTTGTGTATGAATTTTAGAAAATTCCTGACACATACGAACTTTAGTGTGACATTCTGCTATTTTATGAACTGTCACAATTTGCATGATGGGGCGAATCAGACTATATAAATTGTTGGAATATGCAAATTATAAAACACTCTCTCACAATGTCAGACTCAACGAAACTTCAATTACATACATAATGACATACATTACAGAATATTACTTTGCTCGTGTAACGTTGAAGAGTTTAATATCAATTATCTTTACCCTTAACGAGAAATTGCGACATCAAATTCTAAGACGGGTAGAAGGTAGGACGAAATCGATTTAGTCTTGGCTCCTAATTCATCGGCGAATGCAGACGACGACACACGAGCACGATTTTGTAGACGGCATACTCGAATCTGTCAGCTAATATTCGTCTGTATTCGCCTTTAATCGGTGTGTTGACAAAGTACTACAACCGATTATGTGGCGTTAGCACGACGTTCGTGCCGAATAACGAACAAATATCGACGATTATGTAGAGGCTGTATTATCTAATAGTTTATTTGGATAGCTATGCAACGTGTTACACGTATGACAGTGCTTTAGAGCGTATAGCACTCAGGATGTACCTTTCATTTGTTTTATGTAAGGGCAAATGCTTTAACATAAACACAGAAGTCAAAACAAAACTTTCAGTGTTGCCGTACTTTCATAACTTAAAAATAATCCTTTATTCAATAGTTTTTACCTTTGCCTTTAAATATATTTGCCGAGGGACAGCCACGCTTCGACACAAATAGGCCAGCTCGACCGGAGTGATGCTGCGGCCTTACAGAATACTGGCTTGAAACGGCGTTGTGCTGTGTTTCGTTCAGTGAGTGAGTTTACCGGTGGCCCAACTTCCCTAATCTCCCTATACCTATTCCCTATTCCCTCATAAAGGCACTTGCGACTCTTCGAATGTTACGAGTGTCCATAAGCGACGACAGTTGCTGTATGCATATCATTAAAAAAACGTTAGTCAGTCTGTCACCTTTCTATGTTAAACTCGGATTAGAATATTTTGAACTTTCAAAGCAAAAAAAGAGTTAATATTTATTCACCCCTTATAAAGATAAAAGAAACGGAATAAAAAAGAAATCTCATTGCAACTAGGAACTTATTAAAGAGAAGTAGAAGTTGGTACTTAATGTCAGGTAGTAATTAAACTTTGAACACCAATTCTATAGAGATTTGATTGCACCGAGAGCTTAGTGCTTCTAGCTTAGCATAGGGATTTGAATATAAATAGTGTTTAAAGGCAAATGAAGCTGAACCTAAGCTGTTAGGGTTGCCAAAAGGGTAAATACAGGGTTTAAAAGAATATAAGAAAAAAATAGACTGCACTTCGGATGTACCTTAAGAAGCAAGAATTTAAACATTCGAAAGGATAACGGATTTTAGATTACATACTAATTTGAGTTTAATTTTTTGTGCAAATGATATCATTAAAAGAATACAAGATCGCATTTAAAACTGTATTTTTATGAGAATAAGGGCGCATTTGATGTAAAGCGAGTGCCGTCGCCCACGGACATTTGCAAGAATCGTTTAAGTGTGTTACCAACGTTTTGATGAAGGAATAAGCTACGGGATTAATAATAAATAAATAAATAATATCTATGGATGCTGCACACCACGTTAGTCTGGCCCCGTTCTAAGTACCCGAGGGACTTGTGTTACAGGTACCAGACAACAGAAATATATTTAATACTTTTATACTATACATACATTTAAGATTTTTATTATATGATACACATATTTAATACACATCCAAGACCCAGGAACATTGAAAAACTTGCTCCGTCGGCGGGGATCGAACCCGCGACCCCCGGCTTAAGCTACCAACGCGCTTACCAACTGAGCCACAGGGGTTATCAAAAAAGATGGGAAACGGGATAGGGAATGAGGTGCATAAAAGTTATACCTCATGAGTTGAGACACTGGACCAATTGCCGGTTTTCTGTAATTTTTTTTATAATATAAATATAAAGGAATTTTATCAGAATCTACCAAGCTAAACAAGCTGTTTTAGTTTCGAGATTTGACAACCCTACTGTAGACTCTGGATATCGCTTTTGAATAATTCACGTGGCAATCTGTAATGCTAGATCTGTTATCTAAGAAAGCATCAATTTCAAAATGTGCTCGACAAATAAATTAAACTTTTTGGTGAATGTAGATTTTTTGTTATAATTGCTCTAGTTATTATTTTTAGGGTGTGTGCTTTCGTCACACCCTGTATGGAATCATGAATGCACAGTAACTTTACAACTATGCGAACCTCCTTCAAATTCCGCTAACGTATGAGTATAGTATCATGTGAAACAGTGCCGGTTTTACACCAGCGCTTTGTGTGAGATTTATTGAGCGCCCAAAAGTAACATTTCGATCTTGGCTGCCAGCGGATGCGTCTGATAAAAATTCCACTTTAGGATATAGTCAATAGATTTCATTTTGTAATGACGACTAGCCGCCCATAACGCCGCTTCTTGGTAGTGGCGTGGAGGAAAATAAACCTATATTTAATGTCATAAAGAGGCGTTATATTTGAGTTTTTGTGTCGCGGCCGCTGGCAGTCGACTTCGGAATATTATTTCTAGAACTTCGTGTGCGTGCAGCGGCATATAAATCCTGAGTGTGCATCGTGCGGTCCGTATCTATGAAGATGACTTACTTAGTTCCGTATCTTTCTGCCTGTGCGGTCTCCCAGTAACCCCACCTCCTAGCGCCGCTGCTGTTATAAAACGTATCTCAATTTCGTGAACACTGAAGTTATTTTCCGGGAAATGTACTGATGTCGCATCAAAGCGATGCTCAAGACTCTCGAGCCAAAGCAATATCTAGACAAAACTAGATATTACATTTTACAGTTCGCTAAATTAGTTTCTACTTCATCCGTAGCAAAACTACTTTAACTTTAATTACATTTATAATCTGGCTACTATGAGTTGAACCTGGAAAAAACCTTCCAAATTTAAAAATTCTGCAGACACATAGCATGTAGTGGCGAAAAAGATTTAGATTATTTATCAGATAATGAGACCTAAACACGAGTGTTTCAATACAAGTTTATGTAACAGTTAAAGTGTTGTTCTTATTGAGATTTAAAATGTCAAGATGTAGTTTTTCATAAATGAAATACAATGTGCGTTATTCGAGATATAACTTTTTTGTTATAATCAAAATCGGACTCTAAATACTGGATGTAGGGACAAAGTCCTGGGGGGCTATTTTGACAATAACAAACCTGCATGGTTCCAGGCAATTCAATATACGGCCAACAATTTACCTTGCTCTTTTTTCGTATTACATCGTCTTATTATTCTGACTGAATTAATACTAGTTTGGTTGTCTATGAATGGATTTTAGACATGTTGGTGACATTAGGGACGTCAAACTTCAAGTATTTCGTGTCACGTGACTGCTGACTGGCTGGAACTTGGCTGGGAATAAGAGGTCATAATAACCCCCCTGTTCCTCATATTTCATTGTATGGTTTTTCATACTCATAATCATCATAATTTTAGTGCAAATTTAATCGAAAACAAAAAAAATGCGTCAGAATAATGTTGCTAGTAAAAATGAATGCTAGGTTCAACTTATAGAAGAGCCTGCTCTGCGATGATTTGACGAAAGTCAACCGGTGCCAAGTTGCGGTGGGTTAATCGTGTCCGGAACTTTGCTTGAGCGGAGAGTCGAGCGCCATGGGGTTTTAGCGGGTAGCTCCTCGGAGAGTCCCACATACCCCAACTGATGTCCCCAGTCCGCCGAGTTTGCGTAGAGCATTTCCCCATGCAAAAAAAAGGTTCAGTTAATAATAACTACAGCCAGATTATAAAATCATTTATGGTGAACGGACATATCTGTCCGTTGTCCGTGAACCAAAGGAATTCATTTCCTCTGTGAATTTGACAGCGAACGATTCGGACGATTCGGAGCGGTCAAGTGCGCGAAGTTCCGTGAAATTTCATAGAAATAGGGAATGGAAATAGGGATAGGTGGGTTAGGGAAGTTGGGCAACCGGTAAACTCACTCACTGAACGAAACACAGCACAACGCCGTTTCACGCCAGTTTTCTGTGAGGCCGTGGTATCACTCCGGTCGAGCCGGCCCATTCGTGCCGAAGCATGGCTCTCCCACGGCAATGAGCATCCGTATTATGTACTTGAGATCGGAAAATGTCTCATTGGTACACGCCTCCACCGGGGTTTGAACCTGCACCCTCTCGAGTGCGAACTTCTTCCCCCCCAGCCTAAAACTAAACTCTTACCCCCTAGGCTACGGACGCTCTCCTGTAGGTCTACCATGAGTTTAGTGTGTCTACTATTATGATGTAATTGTTCTTATTGTTTATAGTTATATGCGCTATCTTATAATTCATATAATTATTGTATGTGTTTTCGTATAATGTTATATATTGTATTTTAATGTAAGTTAATTATTGTAATTGAGCCAACCCGTGTAATTAACTTTAATAAATAAATGAGTTTGAAGCAATAGTATTGTTCGATACTCGATACCGACTACGTCAATTCTGAGGGCCCGTTTCACCGCTACATATAGTCTTCATCCACAACTTTATTCGACGAGATGTTGTATGGAGAATCTGTCAAAAATAGGATAGCCTAACAAAAAATTGTCAGTAAGCGCTGAAACCGGCCCTATTTCAAAATTTTACAGCGCCTCTAGTGGTCACTTGCGGAACTAAATTTGCTATACTATTACTTTATTAAAACTCATAGTATACCTACTGTAGTTCTAGTACTTAAAACACCATTTATAGTCGCCTGTCACAATGAAAAGAAACAATGAACACCAAGCAACATTAGAAAAATGTATGCAAAGAAATAATTTTGAAAGAATTGAATGAAACATATACCTACGTAACAAACTTTTTACACGTTGTAAGTCGTATATTTTTATACAAATCTTTTCACGAATACTATTATTTTTATACTATAAACCAACATCCTGTTTATTTATATACACTAAAACATATTTAAAATATATTTTTCACCAGCAAACCTAACAAAACAACATACTCTACGTCGACAAATTAAAATATTGAAGTCTGAAACTCTGAAAGTGCGCCGTACCTTTTAAAGTAATATTAAAAGCTACATTCGCGTTATAAATCTATTTTTCATAAGCATGTGACTAGAAAGCTGAAACATAATATGTTAACAGTTCTCACATTTTTCATTTTTAAGCTTACAAAGTTTAAAAGCTTGCGTTACTCGACTCATCAGAAGTGGTGGGGCGTGAGTGCGGGCGGCGCGCAGTATGTACTTAATGTATTTACTGTTAGTTCTTTAGTAACAGTGGTGTTGGACTGTTCGGCGCTATCTTCAAACGTTACTTTTTATCAAATATTGTATAATAATGTTCTCGTGTCTCAATGTTTTTTCACGACTCAGGGAATGAACTTTTTTTTTTAATTTTCTTTATGTTACTAATGAAATAGGCACAGGACAGTTACTATTTTTATATTTTACTAGCGAACCGCCCCGGCTTCGCACGGGTGGAGATTTATTTTTTAAGCTCTCTGAAATTCTGGCGGTCCTCATTAATTTAAATACCAACGACAATTTTAAATTCGTAAAATTTTTTGAATGGATTGTCCGATTGAAATAAAATGAAAAGAGATTTATAGATATTGAAATAATCTTGCTCAATAAATAGTTTATTTGGATAAGTATTAGCATTTGACGATAATATGATCAATAAACATAGGCTAATAATTTTAATAACTTTTATTTTATGGAAAAGTGGTTATAATAGCTAAAATAGAAATGTTTTGTTTATACTATCGCGGACTTTATTGTAGGTATTATTGAGTTCTACAACTTTTCTTTAGAAGTCAACATACATCTCTAACCATTTATGCAGCGTTCGCGAGAATCGTTAACGTACGGCAGTTTTTTCGACGATGTAATTTTCAACTACTCCACAATTTTCACTACCACGAAAAATATATTTTCCGCGATTACATATAGCCTATAAGGATTCGAAAAAATCCCTGTAAGTAATGGTAAAAGAAATTTTAAATCGGTTTAGTAGTTTTTGAACCTATTCAATACAAACATACAAAAATACAAAATCCTTATAATCTAATATATAAAATTCTCGTGTCTCAGTTTTCGTTGCCATACTCCTCCGAAACGGCTTGATCGATTTTGATGAATTTTTTTGTGCTTATCCGATATCTATCATCTATTTTTCATCCCCCTAAATTTGAAGGGTACTACAACCCCATTTTTTTGGGTCAGCTAATATTAGTATAGATTGAAGATATTTTAGATATGTACTTCTTGCACATGGATTGCTTCATACACGGCATGTTCAAGATGTAAGATTAAAGGCTGGCATTGCAGCTGCA
>JAOTAV010008629.1:0-28265 GCA_026546445.1 Cyclargus thomasi | reverse complement strand
CAGCCAAATCTGTTCTGCCGTTCTTGAGTTATAAGTGGTGTAACTAACACGACTTTCTTTTATATATATAGATTTCACCCATAAATTAAAATATGAGGTACCCCTAGCTGATGTTTTCATTTTAAATTATTGTATTTTCTAAATTTAACATTTTAAGCGAGCCTATAGCCAATAATCTATAGAAAGTCTACTAATAATAATAAAGCCAATGGTCCAAGGGGGCATCCGAAGAGTTGCAAGTGCGTTACTGGCCAATATGAATTGGAATTGGGATAGGGGGATTAGGGAAGTTGGGCCACCGGTAAACTCACTCACTGAACGAAATACACCGCAACGCCAGTCACGCCAGTTTTCTGTGAGGCCGTGGTATCACTTTCACGACTCATTCGTGCTGAAGCATGGCTCTCCTACGGCGAATTCTTCACATGAGAACAAAATTGACTATAATCGTTTCGATACCATATATACATATCGTGGAAATCAATTAATAAATATTATAATAATAGCATTCTAAACATTTAATGGTGAACGCCCATCCAATCAGAACCGAACAAGCCAACGCGGTGAATGAGCCAAATTTTAAATCTATATATTATTAATACGCGAGAAAAAACGTTTGTATCCCTTTTTACGAAAGACGTGTACATGTAAAAGCACGAAATTTCACCCAGTTGTAGTTGATATGGAGGAGGAGAGTGGAATACCACTATTATTTTAAAATATGCTTTGATTTTGCATATTTTGATAAATCAAACGCTACGCAGACTATAATACGCACACTACAATATTTTGACATGACACGATGTCCACACACGAAAAACTCTTTTGTTTATTGTTGAAGTCTGTGATTTTTGACAATAAAATTTAATGGCCTGGTAACGAGACCTTTTTGCCAAATTGAAGTACATTAATTTGACAAATACAGATTAAATTAAAAATAGATTACATATTTTCATAACTCCTTTACACGATGGATTAATATATTAATGGTCGAATTTCGACCGCAGGACAACCTCTTATTCGTTTAAATAAGAAATGTCATTAAAAGCTCATATCCCGCGCCGAATCACCCGATTCTTCTTAATCGTTCGCTATCAAAGTCAATGAGAGTGTGGGGACATACCTAACATAATATCTATTACTTTTATGTATTACGACACTTGCAGTATCGAAGTAGTGTTCTAAGCGCGGTGGCACAAACCGGTCACCTGCGACAATAAACGGGTTTGTGTTAAATAAGCTTTTCATTTATCATAAGAAAACTCAGATTACTACCGCAGAGACCCAGTAGTAACAAAAGCTTGACTTCGCTTCATGTAGTTCGGGATGGATGTGCGTGTCTTCATGGTGATGAAAATTCATTTTCGCATTGGCTTATTAATGTAATCAACTAGTAATAACATTCAACTCCAATATGGCGTCTTGTCCTACGCAAACAAGACTCTCATTTAAATTTCAATATTTGCGAACCCCGTTTACTTTTTCGTAAACAAATCATTATGACGTGAAACGCGTAAAATTGACGATCAATGTCTCGCGTAATACACGGCAGTGTAAATCAACGGTGGGTTTACGTTGGCGTAATTAAAAAAATCCATCAACCTTGGCAGCTTACGGGGTATCCATAATTTTTAGGGTTCCATCCCACCGGGGGAAAAAACCCTATTATTCTTCGATTTATGTCCATCTGTCTGTCTTTCTGTCTGTTTTCTGGTTGTATCTAAGGAGCGGTACCTAATTGCTTTTATATTTTTCTTATGTATTTCTATAGCAACAAATAATGAAAACAAAATAAATTCATAATTTAAAGGTGGCGCCATTTTTATTCTTTTGATATTGGACATCGCTGATGGTCGTCAACATTGCGCTACTGCTTACACGGCGTGGTCTGTTAGCAGCTGCTTAAATTTCAAAAACTCATTTTTCAATTTTTTGCTTTCCTCTTATACGGAACCTTTCGTGCGCGAGTCCAACTCGCGCTTGGCTGACATTTTTTGTTTTCAATCAAACCCGACGGATCCAATACCGATGATTTGAGACGGGGAATTTCGTTGTGCCGAAATTTTACACGGAATTTAATACTCGAGGGCATTGCTTTGATTTTTTTTGATTTGGCAAAATATGCCTATCAAAGTAATGGGACATTATGTTCGGAAATTCAACGCAGTGCACACGCTGTCTAGACGACGCCACACTGTTGTGCGTTTCGAAATATGCACCAGTGCAAAAATCCGTTTATAGCCCGAAAACTGTATAGGTTTTGGGATAAAAATCAGGGGCGTTCGCTCCTTTTAGACACAAAAGCAGTGCATTACTTGCTGTTCACAGATTAATTTTAATTATTAGTAGACTTTCGCTATTATTAAACAAAACAATAAACAAAAAGCATCTATTTATTTAATGAATAAATATAAATAGCGCGATGCGGCCAACGGTCGTTGTTTTAAAACGCGCGATGTTATCATCTCATGCAGCATCAATTCGCAGGCCTTAGTTGCAAGTGTGCGAAAGAATTTTAGGGTCCGTACACTGGACGCGACGCACACTCGCGTAGGTCGTGACTATGGCCAGGTCCTGCGGCATGACTCGGGGCGAAGTATTCGGAAGTTGTTATTCTCGCCTGATAGATGTCACTGTCCGCGCTCTAGATCGCGCAAACGCTTTGCCGTAGCTCCGCATATATATTAATTCATTGTACATAATGATAATTATTGATAGAACAATAGCTTCTTTCGTAGCTTTCCTCAACATTTCCCCGATCAGGAAATCATCCGTGTGAAGTAAGGGGAGGCCAGGCCCCCTCATTTTGTCGTCTCCAAACCAACTAGCACCAGACTAGTAATAGCCACGATTAAACTACCTAGGTCTTAACCAAACCAGTAGCTTAGACCCTTTCGAAAAAAAAAATGAAAATATTTGGATTACTAGTTACGTACCTTATAATAGTAGATCTGATAGCTGTGCTGAATGCTCTGCACACCGCTGATAATAAGTATCATGTAGGCTTCTCGCGAGACTCAAAGTATCTCTACACCAACTTTCAGAAAAATCGATTCAGCGGTCCGGGCGTAAAGAGGTAACTAATAGAAAGACACTTTTGATTTTACAATATACTTCAATGCAAGTATGGATTTCGTTTTTTTAATAATCCGTTGCACTTTTCCTTCAACAATAGTTTAAATTACCACAACATTACACGCAAACTCCCTAGAGAGGTGTTCTTATGTGCGTAGCTCCGGCTGCATCAACAAAGTTATGCATAAACATTAAACAAACATACCAAAGACTAAAGAATATACAGATAGGTGAGATATTATTTGTCTTCTTTTTTTATGAGATTTATTTTAGTAATTTATTATATCTGTCCTAAAAATTAGCTCGTCGGAGCAATTTTATAATACGAAAATAGTCAAACAAATCGCATTTCAGGCGTTATGGCGGCTTAAGTACACATGTGAAAACTACGTAACGTACACGACGCACCCGCCGAATTAAAAAAATATTCTGTATTGAAATAAAAAAATTAAATATTACCTGTGCGACTTAACTAAGCACATGACCTTGACAAAATCATTTTGAACAAAATGTAAAAAACCCAGAAAAATGTTCAAAAACAGCTACAAAAAATTTGCCAAAACATTGATGCTTGTATCGGTAACGATTGGCTTTCTGTTTTCTGTTACTGTTTTTTTTTGACATTTTGATGTTTATTTATATTTTTCGGAAAGACCATGTGCCTAGTTAATAATTCGCACAAGATATAATAAAATTGACCATATCTATCTCATTCCGTGGCGCACAAACACCGTAGCATCAGACCACATTACATACATCACATCCCCCACGAGAATTAAGCGGAATTGTCACTGCATAACTCTTGACTGTTGCCCTGAATCATAGAATAAGTGAGCAGATTGGTTACCTAATAGTAAGCAGTTACCTTCGGCTACAGACGCTGGAAAATCAGAAAAGTTGCAAGTTCATTACTGTCCTTTTATGATGAAACAGGGTAGGCAATTACAGAAAGAGCTGGGCCTCCGGTTGACTAGACAAAACACAGCATAGTTTCACGTCGTTTTTCTTCGTGACCGTGGATGGAAGCATAGCTCTCCCACGGCAATGAGCATCCGTATTACTTGAGATCGGAAAATGTCTCATTGGTACACGCCTCTACCGGGGTTCGAACCTGCACCCTCTCGAGTGCGAACCAAAGGTCTTACCCACTAGACCACGGACGCCCTTTATTAGTAAACACATTGCTCATGATTATAATAGCTGAGTATTTTTTTAGCTTGCCTTTCATGTTTTTAAAAACGGTAGCTTGTTACTAACTGGATTCCAAAATACTACTTAAAATATAAAAGCAAACTCGCACGAATAAAGCACATAAGTATACTTTCATGAACGCTTCTCACGCCACAACCTCATAACTAAACGAAAATTCTTAGAAACGTATATCTTGTGTCTATCTTGTAAAGATAAGCAACTTTAGAGACGTGAAAATTGCTGTAGGCAAGAAATATGAAAATAAGGGGCCAAGCGAGCAGTCAGATAACCCGGTGGAAAGCGACTGCCGTCGTTCATGGACACTTGTAACAGCAGAAACGTTGCAAGTGCACTGCCAGCCTTTTTGATGATGGCTACGGGAATAGCAATAAGAAATGAGGTGTTGCGAAGCTTGGCCTCCGGTAAACGCACTACATGGACAAAGTACATAACAATGCTGTTTTACGCCCGTTTTCTATGAGGTCGTGGTATCTCTCCAGTGAAGCCGTTCCATTCGTGCCGGAGGATGTGTCCCCCACGGCAACTTCACTTGACTTTGATACAAAAAATTACACATTAAAGCAAAACCATTATTATAATATATTACGCAGATTTTATTTAATTGATGAAAAAAAGTAACGAACTTATTTTTATGTAATTTTCCGTACAATTAAAAATAGTAACTAGCACTTACACATACTGTAATACCATTGACAATGATTAATATCCACTACGTTTTATTACACTTATGAGTATGCATGTTTTCGGGGGAGAGCAAAGCATTCAGGAATAGGCCTGCTCGACCGGAAAAATATAACAGCCTCAAAGAAAATCGAATTTGAGCGTCCGTGACCTAGCGGGTAAGACTCGTACTAAGTTCGCACTCTCCGCGGCCTCACAAAAAACTGGCGTGAAACGGCGTTGTGCTATTTCGTTTAGTGAAGAATTTTAAGTTTTGTTTGACATTTATAATAACCAAATATTTAGAACATTTTATTATTTTCTATGAAATTTTGCCGCTTTCAAAAAGTGCTGCCCGGGGCGGGCCGCCCCTAGCTACGCCACTGTTCTAACGGCAAATAAATAGGGATCAAAGACTCCGCGCCAAAGAAGCCGTTGCCTGTTACCATTGTAGTTCTAAATCTTACTTATCTCCTAATATTTCACATCGGAAGAATTGCTGCAGTGGAACAGTTTGTTACTTGTTTCTGTACAGACATGAAATTATTTAGGGTATACTTTGAACTTAGTACCCGGTGCTTAGAAATAAAATTATAGTAGAGATTGTATAGGAATCCATACTCGCAGAATAATGTTCTAACTAGCATTTGTTGCGTCTGTTTAGGCGCCGTCAAAGAAGTTCTTCCGACCGAGCGAGATAGCATGCAGCATCTCAGAAACTTCGATAGTGCGAAGCAGCATTGTCCCACAGCCACCTGCGTACACTTACTCATTACTAAAAATATTTTTAACAGAATATTGCAAAAAAACAGATAATAACAAGACTAAGTGTAATAATACCAGCAAATGGAGTTAGAATATTAAACTAAATATCGTGAAATACCAAACCGAGCTTATACATCTGGTGTCCGATTCTCAAGACTCGAATTTTCGATAGCATGCCTTTTCGTTCATGAGATAATATGTATCGTGACTGGGATAGCCTGCGATCGGAATTTAATAAAAAAACCTCTTGGGCCGACCGTATCTAATAAAATAAAAAAGATTCTCTCCAATGACTTTGAAGGTATATACATAAGTATACTCAATACTGACGTATTTTTTAAATTTTTGGCAAGGACCTCCACAAAATGTTTTTCATCTATCTTGTTCTTACGCCGCCGCATGTTACCCTGGCTTGTAGGCATCTAATTCATCTCGCCATCTTTTCCTAAGCCTCTCACGGCTGCGTCGTCCGTCATCCTGTACCCACTCTGTGGTGGCCTTTGCCCAACGGTCACAATGCACACGGCTGGTATGAACCTAGTCCCACTTTACATTGACGGATTACGTGGTAACTTCTATAGCACATTTGATGTGCAGTGTGCTGTTTTTAGTCTGGAAAATTCTGCAGCGCCTCTAGCAGTCACTTGTGGGACTAAAATTCTCATTACCAAATGGTAAACCTAAATAGGTAGTATACGGTATCAAGTGAAGGTTATTGCTTCAGACTCATGGTAGAGCTGTATAATAATGTAGTCAAACCTTGCTTACTTTAGCTTTGGACGATTCGAATCGAGGACACTGACAATGACATTCGATGCATGAGAATAGGGGTCTTGGGAAATGGAAAACGTCATGTTCTTAGTACTATGCATACAATTACCGTAATGGAATAGTCGTAAAGCACAATATACATTTAATTGCTATATATGCATCTGGTTCCAGTTGTTACAATCAAATATTATGAATCTTTAAGTAAATATGTTAGTCATGTGAAAATTTAAAATAATTAAAGAAAACTGAAACCTCATTGAAAACATTCTAGCGATAACACCGAATCTACTACACGGACTTTTACAAAATTTGATTAAGTTTTTTTTACCTGGATTATGAGAGATATAATAATTTTAAGATATAATATTTTCAAGCGGACAAAGTAGACTTAATAATAACATATTCAAAATTATTTTAAAGTTATTTATTAGCACGTACAAAATTCTCCAACAATACAATCCTTTTTACTTTATACACAAGGAGCGTAATCAGAGTATATAGAAACAAGTAGTTCATACTTATAGAGACGAACCACTCGCGGCTCGCATGTGTACGTTTTATGCACAGCCTCACGCACACATAAAAGATCGAAGCTGTTTTATCAATAGGCCATTTGAGGCTACTGTGCTGCGACGCCTCATACAAGTAAGCCAGGAATCGTTTTTTATGAAGATGACTAACTTAATTCTATATATACTCTGGTACAATTATTGTGACTGTATATTTAATAACTGAATATATAACTTAACATCATTATAAGAACAAAATTAAAATAGGAACCCGACAGTGCACTCGTAGTTCTAATTAATTACAATTAGCAATCTCGTCGTACTTTGTATTCTTGTGGTAAAGCTGCTTCTGGAAATTTAATTATTATTGTAAGATTTTCATTTCCCGCTTTTTTCACAATATGTTATGTACCACAATATTATAATGTTACAGTGTTTGTTTGTCCAATGACCATCCCTTACACTCTAACGAAGCCGCCAATCGACTTGATTTTTGGCATAGACTAAATAAGAAGGATGTGGAAATAAACATAACCTAATTTGAGTCTTGAAAAAATATTACGTTTCTTAAATATATGTACATTAAGGCGGTTTTCGAGTTCTATGCTAGCGAAGCCGCACGTAATATTATCTAGAAATTATAAAAAAATAATATAACTATGCCTGTTAAATACTCTTTTCACTTTTCCCCCTACGAGAATGTTTTTGCACAAATGGGCTGGACGGATCGGAGAAATGCCACGACCTTAGAGAAAACTGACTTAAAACAGTCACTGGTAAAAATAAAATAAAAAAGTATTTAAAAATACTAATACTAAGCACGGGCGACACACGACTCTATTATTACTTTACGAAGGGCCTGTCTCACCGCTTACTGATAGTCTCTTTATATGACAGTTACAACTTTATTTGACAGATGTTGTATGGAGAATCTGTCAAAAATGGATAGCCTGACATAAACTCTACAAAACAGTAAGCGGTAAAACAGGCCCTAAATTTATTTTAGCTAAGTTATAAAAGTAATCCGATCTCGAGTGCCAGTAGCCTCGACACACTTTTGTTAAGCTTACAGCTTAGTAATGACAATAGTTAGTGGTGATTTAGTGATCATAAAGCCAATTACAGTTTTCAGCTGTCAGTACCAGGAAAGTATATATTTATATATGTTGTAAATGGTCATAACAAGATACAGATGATTTTTTAAATTAAAATACAAAAGTAAAGCAATCCAGAAGGTTGATACACGGGAATCACAGAAATAAAAAAAAAATAAGAGAAGATCGCGCTACATAATATTATATGTATACCTAACATAAAAAACAGAGCACAAATCAAGAGATAAGATAATTGTTATTGAAGAATTTGTTTCAAAGTCATAGGTCTCGGCATAGCTTTCGAAATTACGACTCGCTCTCACAACATACGAGTTTTGCCGATAGTAGAGGCATTCGGTATAGATAATGGAGAATTGGACCTAGTAAATTTAGTAGGGACGTTAATTGAGAATTTCGAAAGTAGTTTAGCACAATCAATCTCACTGGTCATCGTTTTTATAGTCGTAAAGTGCAGTCAGCAATTTCTCGTCGACCTTTGAGTGGAAAAATATGAAATTTCTTAAAGCGGCTAAGACAATTGATAACATATATATTTTGATGATAACATATAAATTTGATAGATCGATTTTGTATCATCTTAATGCGGTATGCTCAAATTTATAGTAATTAGGGCTCTACACCTACTAGGCATACTTAAAATGACTTCTGACATATTATGCGCATTACAAAATTTTCAATGTTTTCGCTTCACTAAATCTGTTAGACATTCGCATAACAAACCCTAAGGTCTTAGAAACTTTATAAATAAACGTCTCAATTTGCGTATCAAAAATTAATTTAGAATCATGAAGACCCTCGAGATCACAAACAAAGGTAGACCAAAGAATAATTCGCGGTATAAAGTTTCCGACAATATGTAATTATTGAGCATGACACAGGATTACCATCTAGTTCATTCATTAGAGAATAATTTTCAAGGTTAGAAAGATCTGATTGAAAGTTAAGCACAAGCAAGTTAGGTGATGTATAATATTTTAGATTAAATTTTCATACCGTCAGTGAATCTCAACAGGTTTGCGAATTTTAAGCAAGAGGCGCGCATCAATACAACAAAAAAAGTAACAGCCCGAGTCACGAGCCTTGTGGCACACCTAGTGTAGTGTGCTAGGTATTGCTTTAGCTTTTTTCTGGTCTTGACGAAATAAATATCCAAACATGTTATAAATAATCCCTTTATTTGGTATATATTTCTCAGTTAGTTTTAAATAATCAAAGTAACAATCTTTTTCAGAACATTTAATTTTATTGCGAAGAAAATTTGATAGCGAGAAAAATATAGTATGTCCGATAGGTTGTTATTTTTAAAAAGAAAACATATAAGATGTTTTTCTTTCATTAATTGTATGAGCAGTGATATAAGCTATAGTTTTCATTTTGTTCTACGCCACTACAAAGCAGCGGCGTCTTGGGCAGCTAGACTAATGTCATTTGAAATGAAATTGTTTATGTCATAAAGAGGCTTTCAATTTGATTTCTATGTGTCGCGCCTGCTAGCAGCGAGGACCGGAACGTTAACAAAACATAACTAAAAATTTCTTCCATCAATTTTCCGTCCCCTTGTACCTAATAGTGTGGGTGAAAGACTTAAATCTGATTAATCTGAATCTCAGACTAATTCTAGGCTCTAGGGGTCGTTAAAGACACCCACGCTGAGATTACTGTTACTGTACATTGAAAGCCTTTTATCAATAAAAATATTTACGCATCAAACGACCGGTCTATCAAAACGACAGGATTATCCGGTGTTTTGTTAAGAATCTGTTGTCTTTTTCTATCAAGTTATATATACATCAGCTGATAGACAAAAAGTGCATTTTTTTTCAGAAAGAGTTTAAGTTTTATAGTCTTTGTACGACTATGTACATTTCATGTTCGATTCAGCCGGAAGGTAATTAATTTAAGGAATAAATTAATAAGGAAGGATTTAAATAATATTACTTTCACTTTGTGCCTCGCACAGTAAAACTTTGGAATGAACAATCACCATAAGTATTTCCGGACCGATACGACCTGCAAATCTTCAAAAACGCCTCTTAAAACCTGCAACTCTTCGGATGTTGCTCGTGTACATGGGTGGCGGTAGTTGCTTATCCATTAGGTAACCCGTTTGCTCGTTAGAAAAAACTAATTAGCAAAAACAGAAATTCATAGTATCTTCTTTAAAACTCACCGCATTAAAATCTCATACGGCATACCAAATAATTTGTTTTTGTTTGTTTGTTCCCAAAGTAACGTATGTCTTGAGATGCTGCCCTCTATGGCAGCATCCCCACCTTATTTCTCATTTAGATATTATGTTTACAATGCTCCTTTTGAGGGACCTGTCTCAGAAATTGGTGCAGAAAACTAATGAACCTAGAGCTGGCGCTTACCTCGACCAACGTATAAGTTTAGCGATATAGCGAGGTAATGCCGCCAGCATCTTAGGGACATTGCCCGCAGCCTCCGATTTAAAGTTAGTTTTTTATCTTAAGTATATTATATTTTTTTAGTTTACAATAAATAATAGTTTATAGGTTATAATAATATTATGATTTGTATATTATTGTACCTTACCTGTTAGGTGTAATTGGCATGTTAACTGGTAAAACTTACATGTATATTTTGTCAAAGCAAGTAAGTTACTTGACAGTTTAATTATGATTAGTAGTCTACTCGACACTTCACTCGATGCCCTTTACTAAGAGACCCTTGGTTTCACTCCAAAAGTACAATCAGTTAAGTTGATAGAGCCAGATTGTGGATCTAAGTTGGTGGTGTTATGTCAAACCCGGCTGACAGACGGAATGGACCTATTCCGACCAAAATGAAGTTGATCCATCAACTACATCTGTTTTCATTTCGTCGATGGCACATATCAGAGAACATTATGAAAGTGGACTGATTTACAATTTTTGTCTATGGCCGCATGGCTCTGTTACACCAATCTATATAATAACATTATCTGTTTTACAAACACCTAGGTATTATTGCGATTAATTAGGTCTAGTCCATCAGATAACCGAAAACAAATCACGTGGGCGTTCGAATACATCTCTAATTAAATTGGATAGTGGTGTTTACCAATCCGGCTTAGGAGATGAATAATTCGGTGTGGAATTTGAACCTGGGCTAGACTAGTTTAACAGAACATGGTGTATATCGCCTAAAAGCCTACTATATAGTAGGGGAGCCCATGAGGGAAATTTTGGATTTACTATATCGCGTCCGATTAAGCTAGTGTAGGTTTTTACGTGTCTCTGGTTATCATGGTATAAAGATTTCTTTGTTACTGCGGTTTTCAAAAAGTTATTTTTAAGTACTGAAATGTCGTCGGATAACTAGTATAACGGAGACTAAAATTTTTATAAGAAGTTCTAAAAATACGTCAAAGAAGACATTCATTTAAAGAATTGATGACTTAAGATGTAAGATAAGCCTGTCATAAATTAGAACAACAAAGCCTTATTTTCATAACTAAGCTACGCACATATTTTATGTCACATTCAACTAAATGCTTTAGGCCGTGCTGTGTAAAATCGTCCAATAAATGTTCAATGTAAACAATTTTTTAAAGATTTTATTTTATATAATCTTTAAGTCTCTGTAGCGTCTGATGACTTATCCGACCGCTAAAATAAAAAATGCCCTTACAATTTTTTTTAAGTTTTACTTAATCTACAAAATGTGCTAGGTTTCAACGACGCTCGAATTACTACAAAAATATCACTCTCACCTCCCCGGCTATTATTTATACTTTTATAATATTAATATAATATTTATATTTTGATTTTACATCTAAGCCACTGAACCGATTTTAATAAAATTTGGTACGGTGATACAAGATCATTCCTATATCATTCTCTAAGTCTCAAGAAAAATGTACGGTTCCAGTGTGATTAAACTAGTTTTGGCATAAAGCAATTACGGGGATCATTTACTAGTAATACCGATTCTTTTATCATAATTTTATTATTCTTAATATAAATACGAAGCTAGGGAATATGAGTGATTAGTATAAGTTACTAGTGTACGAGTATAGTGTTGCCGCAACTACGTCCGCGTGAATCTTTATTTCACATTTTTACAAAATTTTTGTTTTTGGTTACTGCTCAGCTCCTATTTGTCGTAGCGTGATGGTATATAGCCTATTAATGGACTAACTAACACAAAACAAAATCAATTCCGGCCAGTAGTTCCAGATTAGCGCGTTCAAACAAACTCTCCAGCTTTATATTACTAGCCTACATTTTGAAATAAAAATTCATTTTCCGAGATTGAGCACTTTTTAGTGAGGTTTTACAATTTTTTTGTATGTTTACGTGGTTCTCCTAGATAACTCTTTTTTTTTTTGCAGAGAAATGCATTGCCGCATTCCGTAGGGGCCCGCTGCGGATATGTGGGGCTCACTGCAGCCTGTAGGTGGATGGCGGCCGCAGACGTACCCACTAAAACTCTGCGGTGCTCCTCCGAGAGCCACCGCTTCCTGACGTAGTCGCGGGAACTGTACGACACCACAACTTCGTCAGCGGGCGTCTGCATAGTGGCTTGCAAACTCCTCTATCTATGAGGGCGTTTTACTTGCGCCCCAGGCCAAACTGAGGCCCCTTTCCTGGGGTTCTGTTTATGGCATTCCGCTACTTTTCGTCATAATGCGCAGGAGCACACAGCGCATCACGATTCTCTCGGGGACTCCTAGATAACTCTGTTTTACCTATTACTATAACAATAACACTATTAACGTACAAAAGTAACGAAAATCCTGTTTATTTTTTTTAATTTTTTTTTATTTGTTAATGATGGTCTAGCAGCTTTTAATTGGAGTGACCATATCACACAGTGTTGTAATTAACACGCTCATTATTAATTTACTTTGTAGGGCTTATTTGTCATCAACCGTTTGTCAAATCTATTTTTAAAACTGTTAACAGTTGGTGCAGATATGTATAATATGATCAAACGTATTCCAAGTCTCTACAAATCTATTACGTACGTTCTAGATGATGACCTGGATTAGACCTGGATGTCACGTCTTTCCTGATGTAAAGATCTTCAAGCTCTAGCCCACTGTAACTTTAATTTTGTTTTCCTCTTTATTCCAGAAGTGGTCTATTTTCAAAATTAAACTATATCCCAAAAGGGATAAAATTACAAAATCCTTCTATCAACATGCCAAACGCCGATCCGTACTGTGGTTTGATCATAATATTGTCACTTGCTAAGTCACCTTAGAGTTTCACATATTTATATTCTCGGTAACAATTTAACATAATATATTTACGTGAAGTAAGCCACTTTATCACGTAAAAAGTTCTAGTGGCTTATCGTAATCCCTAAATTCACGTCACATCGATTTGTCGGTGCCCACTAATGACTTTTATCTACAAAGCCCTAATGGGTTTTTGCGCAAAAAAATATTTAGTGGGATTTTCTTTTACATGTGAGAAAATACTCGTGATGTTTTTCTAATCATTCAAAATATGTTTTGCCATTTATGCTTCGGCACGAATGGGCCGGCTCGACCGGAGTAATACCACGGCCTCAAAGAAAGCTGGCGTTGTGCTGTTTTTCGTCCAGTGAGTGAGTAAGTTTACCGATGGCCCAACTACCCTAATCCCCCTATCCCTATTCCCCATTCTCTCACTAAGGGGCAACGCGCTTGCGTTCTTCGGATGTTACGAGTGTCCATGGGCGACGGCAATTGCTTTCTATCTGGTAACCCATCTGCTCGCTTGCCACCAAAGCATCATAAAAAAATCAACTAGTTTCTAATGGGTTCTATTCGTAATGGACGAAAACAAACTACGATACGCGGGCACCATTCTTTAGAGGCCACAAACGCCTTCGTTCGCAGATATCTATATTCGCCTTTGGTCAGTTGAGTTGACAAAGTATTACGGTCGATTATGCGGACGTTTGCACGTTGATCGTGCCGAATAACGAACTACAAAACATCGACGATTATAAAGCAAAAAGCACCCTTCTTGAATTAACTTGATAGCTCCCTGATCCTACCTCCCTTATGGCTTGAAAAACTGGACTCTTGTATCCCAAACATTACCCACAGGCCCACTAGCATATTCATTTTAATTACAAAACTAAATGAGCTAATTACGGAATCACTTACCCGGAACCTTTTATCCTGCCCGTTCGCCCGGAATTCTATGGATCTTTTTCTCATTTGTGCCGTACGCTGTCTTTATGACCATATAAGGGCATATTAAGCTCGAGACTTTCCCGCCTTAAGCACTCGAGATCTTATAAAATGTAATGACAAAATGCTTCATGAGTAGGTTATCAGTTAATTAAAACAATATCTACGTATTAATACGCGAGCGGAAAACTTTGTACCCCTTTTTTACGAAAGACGCGTAGATGTAAAATAAAAATAAAAACATGAAATTTCTCCCGGTTATAGATGATATGGAGGAGGAGCGTGGAATACCAATTTTAAACTTTTATCTTACATATTTTTAATAAATAAAACACTACGCACACTACAGACTACTGTATATTTTTATCGCACATGAAACAGTTAGTTACGTATTGCTTGCGTACAAAACACAGTTTTGTATCCCTTATCATGTGGCCACTTTTTTGATATGTTAGGCACGCATTGTGCTAAACAAAGTTTGACGTTTCGTGATCGGTCAGCTGGGTTCTAGGAATTTTAATTGTTTTAAACCATAATATAACCGTTTAATTTTTGTTTTGTGTTTTTCTTATAAGCTGTGTTTATGCAGAAAGTTAAAACAATAGTGCGATATAGCATCTCCGGATTTAATAGCGATAGCAGAAGAAAAATTTACGGAATATCCTTTTTTAATTTAATAGAATCAGGCGTTATTTTGCGGAAATCCATAGCTTCAAGTTTAGTAAATTAAGATTTCTAGATAGAGAAAATTTCGATATGTTTTGCTAACATCACAGAAGCAGCAGGTTTTCTAGATTAATTTTAATAATCTTACTTACTATATATATATATATATATACTTTTCTAATATTAAAATGGAATAAGTTCTATTTTTAAGTTTTTTGTTGAAATAACGTTAAATGCCAGAGTTGCCAGATATTGCCTATAATAATTACCCATCAAATGGGGAAATTTATTGATATAAGTTTATTTCAACATAATTTGAAACTAAAATAATATATCAGGTTTCCTAATAGCCCCGAAATCCGCAAATTATGGGTTACTGCAACAAACAGGACAAATTGGAACCCAACACCAAATTCAAGAATATGCAAGTACGCCATACGTCAAGTATCTCAATGCTCGGACAGTGTTTAGTGACTTAGCTTTTATGAGCTACTAAATAGGGAAATATTGTAGCTAACTGAATGCCCTAGGAAGTGGGTCACGGGCCAGCTAGTATGTAATAGAAAGATGTGATTGAATTGTGTTTTATTTATCAGGATGGTTTCTGAAGAAGGTTTATACCTATAATTTATTAATATATTACTTATTTTTAAATAACATTTCTGTTTTTGTCAAATTATAAAAAGCAAAATTCTACTTTTACTTCTGATAGATGTCTATTAAAAACGGCTGTTACGCTTTAAAAGTATGATTAATGATTATATTATTAAAAATAGCCTGGAATATACACGGCCGGCGGAGATTAAATGAAATACTTAGGGTAATTCTTTAAAATCTCATAATACTGATAACCCTAATTTTCTACATGTCATTTTTTTCTGTCCCTTTCAGTGGCACGCTGTCTAGTCTTCTATCGGATACTTATTCAAAGTTAATCATACATGAAATATTCTGTTGTTTATGGTTGCCGTCTGTGTTGTTTTTTCTAAATATTATTTAATGGCCTAAGAGACTTTTATGCCAAATTGAAGTGTGTGATTGAATTGAGAATAGATTATATTTTTATAGCTCCTCTACACAATGGATTTAAATATTAATTATGGCCGAATTTCGACCACAGGGCGACCTCTAGTTTTGTCAATTATTTAAGTACGATACCTATTTTACTAAAATCTTGATATTAAAGGCTACGCATAATATTTGATCGAACGGGCTACAAATAAAAATCACTTCGTCAAAAACATGTTCCACGAGGCTTGTGAAAAATGTCTACTAGCCCGACTAAGATGCACCATCGCGAAAATTTTGTCTACATTACACGTTTTCTCGGCGTTTACCGATTTATCGCTTCATTTCTATTGACCCTCACATCACATTTTCTCGAGTCTGCCGATAAAATTAGAGATACTTATTGTGTTTAGTTTTTTATCTTATTTTGGTTTATAAACCAATACATGATATGATCACATTTCTATCGATTTTTTTTTCGAGATTTTTTATTATGAGAATAGTATATAATATGTAGTTTGTCGTCCACGGTTTTATCTGTACTAGTCCACGAATGATAAATTTGTCTCTCGAAGTACGGGAAAAGAGATAAAATGTCAATAGTGACAATATTATGTCAGCAAGAGAGAGAGAGAATTATCTCGTTGTGTCGCACAGTAGGCCTACGTTTCTGGTATAATAGTAGATAGTAAAGCTAGACATTCACGTACATTATAAATATACATATATAACTGGGTCCATAAATTACTCACTAGGCTATCGGTACAATTACAGTACCCCGAGGACATCTTACTTTGAGGTTGGTTAATATATTACGTAACACGTAAATCATAGACTAAGAGATACTAAATTTTACTTTAGATGCCAGCTGTTGCGCGCGGCATCGTTTGCGGAATTTGTATAGTTTGTGGAATTTTTGAGAACATTTTTGTAAGTTTTTTCCATTTCCAAGACCTAAGAAAAGTAGCCTAACCCATAAAAATAATTGGAAAGAAATTTTAAAGAGAGTTTAACTAGTTAAGGTTTGCTATCTTTCGTAAGACGTCCTCCTTTCTGTCGTAAGACGTTTTCGTTATACTAGAAAGGGACCTTGACTAGTTAAAAATTGCTTAATTAATGCGCTATCAAGTCGATTGGTTCCTTTGTTAGGGCGTGAAGGAAAATTAACAAACACACTTTCTTTTTTGTAATATTAGTATGTATTATGTTTTATTAATAGGTATATTATGAGAATATTTTCAATCACTTTACCCGAGTTTGGACCACACTCGAGATGGTGCTGGGTTCGAACCCGGACGGAGGCGTGTACCAATAAGATATTTATTCTATTGTGAATTCGCTCGAGATTGGCGATATGGTTTATTAACCCTCTGTCAAATTTCTATGCACCCGCGAATATCAACAATAAAATAATAACACAACACTTCGTTGACAATTGCGCTTTGTATGGAAATGACACATTTTTTGACAGAAGGCTAATGAACCATACCGTCAATATTGAGCGATTTATAATAGTACATAATACGGACACTCTTTTCCTTTGCTTCAACGTTACGGGCCAGTTCGACCGGGGTGACACTACGAACTCATTGAAAACCGACGTGAAACAGCGCTGTGCTGTGATTTGTTGGGTGAGTTAACCTTATTACATATTACTATTTCCGTAGGCTTATTACAGGACAGCACCAATTTTTCTGACGTTACAACTGTCGTTGGGCGACGGCAATAATTTTCCGTCAGGTTACCAATCTTTTCGCTTGCCTCTTAATTTTATAAAAACCATCTCGTACATAATGTCATTTAGGCAGAATTTAGGCAAGATTGCCGCCCGAGCTGACATGCACTAATACACTCAAACATACCTTTCTCTTGATGCAGTCTAAATTGGCCAACAAGCTTGGTAATATGCTATTACCTCAATATTTAGGAAAGCAATATCCATGTCGCACCAAGCAGTTGCATAAATTAGTGTTTGTGTGGTGATAATTATAGCCACACAAGTGCTAATTGTGCGAGAGGTGTAATGACACGTTATTGATCTCTTGATAACTGATCTTGCTGGCTTCACTGAGCACAGTATCAAACGGCAAACGTAAGCTGATTAATTCTGGCGACTCTCAGGCTAATACTGATGGTTATTAATTATCTTACTACATTTCAAAATGCGCATATTTAATTAAAAATTCAAATTGAACGAATGAATGGAATATTCTTTATTGCGCACACAATACAATGGTACAAAAGTTATACAAAATCATAATAAAAAAATACATTGGTGTCACAAGGGCGGCCTTATTACTAGGTAGCAATCTCTTCCAGGCAACCACAGGCAAAGGTGAGATTATAGAAGAGAGCAGCGTGCATGTGCAAACCAAAGAATACACAAATACGAGTATAATACATGATTGTATAAATAACTGAACAAATTGATTCATGTCCTACTGAAAATGATGTGCACTTCCCTTGGTTATGTGCGGTGAATTGATGATACTATTGTAGTGGTATTCCGAAGGGCCTTTCCTGATGTTTTTGGTTGGACTTAAAGCGTAACATTTCTTATAGACTATATCAATAAGACATGGTGGGTCCTATTGTCAAGTAGATTACAAGTTGGACCAGCTCCTCCTAAAGCGAGACGTAAAAAATGGCCTTATGAAGCTTGTTGGCCAATTTTGACTGCGTCAAAAGAATGGTGTGTTTGAGTGTATTAGTGCATGTCAGCTCAGGCGGCAATCTTGCCTAAATTCTGCCTAAATGACATTATGTACGAGAAGTTTTTTATAAAGTTAAGGGGCAAGCGAAAAGATTGGTAACCTGACGGAAAATGCCGTCGTCCAACGACAGCTGTAACGTCAGAAAAAATTGGTACTGTCCTGTAATTAGCCTACGGAAACAGTAATAGGTAATAAGGTTAACACACCCAACGAAACATAGCGCAGCGCTGTTTCACGTCGGTTTTCAATGAGTTCGTAGTGTCACCCCGGTCGCATATATACATATTGCAGTATATGGGTTATTTATAAAATAAACAGCAAAAACATTACGGACGCTGCAAAATTCAAACATATAGTGGCACACAGAACAGAAGGCCTTAAAGTAGACGAAATATTGTAAAATTGAATTTTTATGCAAACTTCTGCCTCGCTCAACAAAATATTGAATTTTTCAGGCAGTCGTTATGTTTGTTGTGCGTTCAGACTTTTTTCCACCTCGAAAGCAATAAACGCAACCTTACGGCAACGATATAAGGATCACTTTGGCCAATACTAAAAAAAAGTTCGAACTGACTATAGAATACTTCCATCAACTATTCATTGGAATCTTTTGTTCCCACTATCGTCATAGTTCAGAATGTTACAAAGTTTTTATTCAATATTTCACACTTCTGTGGCTATGCCTAAAATTGGGTTGAACTGGAACTAAAATATATATTTTTTGATTTGATTAAAAAAGTGCTCACGCTCTTGTAAATAGACACCAATATCGTAACAACCCACTTGTAAATGTTACTGTTTCCCAAGCCTAGTAATGTTTGTTTTCGTTAGCAAAATCTTAATTAACTTTGAAAACAAATTGCACAAGGTAAAGGCTTCTTGTTAATTTTTAGGAACGTGATATGACTGCAAAAGAAGGTACGGAAAAAACTATTCGTTCAGCTAATTGCCTTAACGCTGACTGGAGCTGTAGAGACGTGATGGGAATTTAAGATAGTAATGGATTTGAAGTCGATAAAGACAAGAACAACAATTCCCGAGAAAACAGCAATGTTGCTTTAAAATGCAATATTAGCGATTTGAGTCAAGTTATGTAAAACATACGGTCTTTACAAGCAATACAACATAAGTAAATTCAATATGATCTAATAACGACATTTATATTTCTAAGATATCTTGTGGAATCGTTTTGAAAATTAAAGTTTTTTTGATTCCCTGGCACACAGCAATACTATGTAGCACAAATATTCTCGCAAAGAACAAATTTTTCAACCGGTCGTCCTTATAATACAGCACCAAAAGCGTCATGTAGCGTAAATTTCATAAAAATATTTAGAAGGTGATGGTAAATAATACATTCCCAGTTTATCTCTTATATTCTATTGAGTTTAAAAAATATAACATTAAGTACTATAGTTAATTTTATTTAGGTACATGTCTATCACTTTTTTATTATCGTTCTATAATTATTATTATCTGTCTTTGTAAGATTCTTCGCTTTATGGTTCTCTTTTTCATGTGTGATCTCATCATCTTTATTCATATTAATCAATTACATTTTTATCTTAACCGTAATTATACCAAATCCAGGTTTTATATCTTTTTGTTTTTAATTTTTTAGTGCGTGTTCAAGTTATTGTATTAGATTCTTCATTCTCAGTAAGATTCACTATGTAGCTATTTACTACATTACAAATTGAGAGCTAATTATCACCAGCGCCATTATTCTCTTTATTTGGATCCGGTAGAAAGTAAATAAGACATGAGACACCTGCAAACAAAGGTAATGTTGGAATATATTGTACTGTAATACACTGCAATTTGTTGAGGTTCTGATGATGATAATGTTTATTAAAATCATACTAAAATTACTTTGACATTTATTTTTATTAAATGGTGACTGCTAATTTCGTGAACCATATTAATAGATGTATTTTCATTCTTATATCTCGAATTTTCATCAAGGCATAAAAAACTTAAGAATTCAGCTATTACAAGTTAACGAAATAAATTTAAAAAATCATTAGAATATTGTATTACTCACATAAACAAACAATTGATAAAGACAAAAATGGTGCCATACATCCTACTTGTAATAATACTGGAAATAATATACTTCCTAATAACGATCCCAAGCGACCAATCATCATAAACAAAGAGGTAGCAAGTGCCCTGAAAAATAAAATACGTGTTAAAAGAGTCAAGATAACAATGTCTTTAGGAAGTTACGACAACTTCTTACTTTTCACAAATCATAAATTAATTTGCTGCTTTAGTTATTATTAAGAAGTATTCTATGTTCTATTCTGTAACTTAAAAAATTACTAAATATTTCTAATAAATAAAAAAGACCATCAGGCAGACAATATTACTAACCTTACAGTAGTTGGGAAAACTCTAATTAAAACATTCTGCAGCAAACTCAAAAAGGTTTGCATCAAGGCGCACGTGGTTGAAATCAGAAAGGCAATTTGTATAGAAGTATTTGCCCAATATATAGAGGATGAGCAGGCGCAAGCTGCTAAGAGAGTAATGAGCATCAACACTTTTTGTCCCACTCGATTTATGACACAAGCACTGATACACACAAATATTAAAAATATAACCCCCATGAGAATTCCATTGATGTACGTTTCGGGACCACTAATTTTCTGAAAGAAACGGAAACATACATCTTTGAAAAAAAAATCTACTTTGCAAGGAATCGTTAACCAATTTTATGTCAATTTACGTAATAATTTAGAGACTTATTTGTTAACTATATTTCACAACACGTTTCTCAGCTCGGAAATCATAGCATCGTGTGAAGTAACTGGTAAAAGCATGAAGTTTCATAAACTGTTATTGAAATAAGCAGTTGATGATCTTCTTTAGCAATAAAGTCAGTTACTTTGTTACACTTCTGCTTTGTTGTCTGAATAAGTAATGAGAAGTTTTAGAATAACTAAAGCTTCTGTTGTATGCCAGGTTATAGTAATCTTTATCTTACTCACCGGAACGCAAATACTAGGTTCTGTGATGTTAACGGAGACTGGACCATCCATGGAATCTGCTTTATAATTGTTGATCATATAGCAAAAGTCAGGGGAATCGTTGTGTTCCCTGTGATAGTCTTCGACAATTGTTGAGAGTTGAGGAAACCACAGTCTTAGAGATGTGTAACTGAAGAAATTATGAACATTACTTTATCATAATAATCATCAAATTAGCAAAGAGAGAATTCTTACTATTACAGTATACTTTTATAGTATGGTATAAAAGTATATTTAGAGTTTAGTTAATCCAGTAATCACTATTGGACCACGTTAAGTTTGTCGGGAAGTGAATGTTAACGTTTATGATGGATGCTTACTAAAATAAAAGCGTAACAGACGCTGACCCTCTACAAATTCAAATTAATTAAGATTCAGGAAGTCTCTCTTTGCTAATTTGAATTAGCTGTTTCAAACCTCACTCACTCAGAATCATTTGATCAAAGCACAATCTACAGCGTACCTATTTGTCGGAAATAGAGTGAATTGCTTAAATCAGTAATAACTTAATAAAATCAGACGTCACTTTGCAGAAATCTGTAGCTTAAAATTTAAATAGTGATTTTTGGCAAACCTTGCATGCGAATGTACGGCGTACGCATAGGAAGTATGGCAAATGCGTATTGCGTATACTCATTTACTTATGTGTTGAGGTTGATTGCGCCAAATATTGCTAAAAATCATAATAATCCATATGTATGTTAGCAAATTACTTACTTCCACAAACATATAAAACCTATCAGAGTAAATAATATCAGTCGGCACAATAACGGTTGTCGGAACAATTCCCGTATGTCATGGGTTGCGTGTACTAGTTGCTGCTTGAGACTTCTTCTCACTGTTTCGCTGTATACGTTTTTCTGGTTCAATGATTTGATCTGAAAATCATTTACGTTTTATTGTATTTTGCTCTTTTTAGGCTCTCGTGCAGACTTAGGAGTAATAAGTTGATTATTTTTTTTAAAAGAGATGTAGCCGCACTTTAACAAAATAATAAATACATTTCCCTGCCTTACCGGAAAAGTGTCTTCTTCTTTGCCAGTGTTTATCCTGTAAATATTTTTCAATACTACCAACGCCTCATTTTCTTGTCCATGGGACAGTAAATATTTTGGACTCTCAGGCAAAATATAAAATAATATGGTTGCCATTAGACTCCATACTGAACAAGTGTACAAATAAACGTTCCAAGCGTGCAATTCTGTAAAACAACATTGTATAGTAAATGAATGCCTAAGGGGAATATACTCGGGCCTCAATTATTTGATTCATATGATTTCGATTAATAACTATTGTAGTTTATTATGAGTTTATCATTGTATGTTGTTTTAGTAGCGGTTGATATGTAAACATGTAGTAATTATTAAACTAAGTAAATACGTACCAAAGTAACCCTTCCACACAGTGATGTCAATTTGTAGGGGTAGCATCGCCCATGACATTAAAGCTGCTACAATTAAAGATAGTGAAACGAAACAAGCATTCATTAGTACTATTCTGTCTCGTATTTTCATACTGGTCATCTCAGTCAGCATTGGCGTTACGGCGGTGAAACAAAAACTTAAGCTAAAAATAATAAGACAGTAGCTAAGTGCCTGTTTCACCACTTCCTGATAAGTGCCGTGTCGGCTATCCATTACTTATCCGATACACTTTCGAGAATATGTCAAATAAGTTTTGGATAGCCTACCCGAGACTTATTAGCCAGTAGTGAAAAAGACCCTTAATGTTGAAAAAGCTTATAGTGCAATAAATAATATAGTTGTTTTAATTGAACAATGCTTTGTTGATTTATTTTGCGCAGAATATTTTGAGCGGAATGAAAATTTGCTCACATTTTTTGCAAAAATTTAAATTGAAATAATTTTAAATATTGCCTATCTATACAACTTTAACTTACGGTATTCCTTGAATGAGTTTCACGACCACCAACATCCAGTAGTTTTGAGACGATCCCTCCAGAATGGTTAATACGAACAGTGCAAAGTTTCCCCATATCAGAAATATTCGTCTTCCAAATACATCCAATATGAAGCCAGTGAATAACGATGCTCCAACTTGACCTAGAAGAGCAAATCCACACTGATTTTGTTGTTTTTAACTACTTTACGTTTGTTATGAAATTTGGTGAGATACATCCTTGAGCATAGGGAATATCTTAACATATGTAACTCTTATGTGATGATTGGACAACCAATTCATTAATTGAAACTGGCAGGACAACGTACTTTGGGTCCGTGTAATCAAATAGCAAAATTGCTGTTGCTAACCGTATTCTATAAACTCCCTCAAAGGAGGCACTGCCTAATTTGCGGGATCTTTAAATTGTAAATAATATGTAACATTTCTTTTGGTCAATAAATATTTCATATTTGTATTTGCTTTGTCTGTGTGTGTCATTTTTTATATGTAACAAAATAATATGTTCAAAATGGCAACTGCAAACTGATATCAAGATTCCAAAATTTTTAAATTTCCTACAAAGTCTTTATAAAATTCCAAAAAGATATAATTCAAACTATATTAAAACCGTATTTCATTTTCTTGATATGAAGTTAAAATTAAACAGTATTTTATTCACTATCAACCTTTCTAAAATATCCATTTATAGGAGAATTCATAATATATAGTTGAACTCTACCAGGTTCTAACTCATAGAGCAATTAGATTTTTAGTATTCCTAATTTTTTAAGAAAAAAATTTTATCCTAAATCTAAAATCTTTTTAAATAAATTATAGTATAACAATTTAATTGAATACATCTTGACTTAAGGGCAACGCCCGATCTATAAGTGAAGATACCATTATTTTATAGATCTGACTGCTTTTATTTAGTATTCTTAGAGATTAATAATTTGAAAATATATTGAGAAATGAGTTAAATAATTATTTTTAGAAAGACACAAGGTCTCAATACTTCAAACAAAGTTCTTTTATCGTATTGTCTTACTTACCTAGGTTTTAAAATTAAGGCAATATTAATGAAATGGATTGTTACTTACCAAAGAAAGGTATAGCATTGAGTAGCCCCTTCTGCATTATATCCATTTTCAGATCACATTCAGCTATTGGCAAAATGTACGCCGATGTAGTGGTTATGATCATAGCAGCGAAACCCGTACATAGTGTGGCAGCTAGTAGGACTATGTTAAATTTTCCGAACCCACACAACACTAAAGCCTCCTCCAATATTTCCATAGAATCCTTTGTTTTCGTCTCATCTGCAAACATAGATAACAGATAAGACATTTTGTTTGTATAAATAACATTTGGTACTATAAAGGGCCCGTTTCGCTGCTGTTAAAGTTTCGGACTCTCCTGTTGTATTTGTCAAATAAATAGACTATCTATAAGCGGTAAAACAGGCCCTTAAATAAGTATCTGGTTGAGGTCCCGCATATTATAATCGAGATAGATACCGTACCCAAAGGTTTAAAACGGGTCACTATTACTGAAACTTCGATGTCTGTCCGTATCTACATATGTATTCAGACTGTATTTCAAAAAACCGGTTAAGTCCGTAGGTACGGAAACCTAGAAACGGTAATACCTAGAGAGTTGACATTTTCATGGGTTATGTATGTATTTCTGTTGTTGTTATAACAATACCAAATACGTTGAATTTGGAAATTGAGGAACCTCCTCCTTTTTAGAAGTCGGTTAAGAATTAAATAAATTAGATATTCAAGGCAGGCTCCCATACAAGAATCGTGAGTTTTTACCAGTTTTTGGTATTTTGCTTATAAGCACATAAATATAGACGACATCATTGCGACATCTATAGATGTCGTCGGCTTCGCGCTATCGCTTGTCACGACGTGATCTGTTAAAGCCACAGCATATTTAATTTGCTTACATAAATATGATAATAGACTCATCTAATTATTCTACGTCTAAGTACGTCTTCATTGGCAACTACATACATAATAATATTCTTTCACCATGTAAAGAATCTGTGAGGTAAGGCATCATTATGTTTGCCATAAAATGGAGAGTAGCCTATTTCCATTTGTGGTGTAATTAAAAAATTATATACAATTTTCCCATAGTTGTAAAGTCTATTAAATGCAAAGAATCTATAGAAATCGTCTTTTTTATTTTTTGTCGTAGTTCGTTTGTTATTTTCGTTACTCCAGGTTAATGTAAAGTCCTTTATTTGATTTTTAAACCCTCACCAACACGTTTTCTTTTATGTTTCTCAAAGGATAAAATTCTCATTGGCAACATTTTTTCACCAAAAATATGACCGATTGTTAGTAGAACACTACACTGAATAATTAATATTATTTTATAATATTCTACGAAATGAAACGGTGTTACAATATTTTTTTTAATTAAAATATCTTCAATACAAATATTTGCTTAACTTCGATGAGGAAAAGTCAACAAGTGAGATTAAATTTTCGCGCGCGATTACACCCGTGGGAGCGGAACTTTTTAAATGAAACTTCTCTAGCGGTAAAAAAACACAGAAGACGTTTGATGGTTTCTGTTTTAAATTCATACTTCCATACTTCCGTGTGGACAAGCATACTTTTTCATTTATAATATTAGTATGGACGATACTAATACTTATTATAAATGAAAAAGTATGCTTGTCTGTCTGTTATCTCTTTATAGCCAAACCGTTAAACTTTACTGAAACTGTTATGGAAATCCTGGGGAGGTAATGGATGCTTGTTGGCAATACATTTTTTTTTATAATATTAAAAGGGCAAGCGAGCAGACGAGTTACCTGATGTTTCTATCAGGTAACTGCCGTCGTCCATGGACACTCGTGACATCTGAAGAGAGAGCGTAGCCGAACTTTTATGAGAGGAGAGGGAATAGGTATAAGAAATTAGGGAAGTTGGGCCACCGGCAAACTCACATACTACTTACTTTCAAATCACAACGCCGTTTCACGCCAGTTCTCTGAGAGGCCGTCGTATCACTCCGGCCGAGCCGGCCCATTCGTGTCGAAGTATGGTCCTCCCATGGCATTTTTATATTAATTAGTTTAAAAAAATATGAATTACTTGTTAATTGGTCTTTAAATAGTGGAATGTAAGCTATAAAATGTTGTTCTTAATTAGAAGCAATTCCATTTTATTAACTTAATATTGAGATAACACCGTTTCCGAACTGGTTCTATTAATCGGCTTAAAAACTTTGAGCCAAGTCAAATACAAGATAATCTGTGGACCTGGTAGTGCCCCGGCTAAAATGAGCCGAGCGAGGGCAAAATAATTTATTTCTCTAACCTATCTTGTGAAGTGCAAAGAATCTTTTAGTAACTATAAACCATTTGTAGAAACCATGTGTTGCTGTAAATAGTTTACTTATAAGCCTTACTGAGTTTAGAAATAAAGCAAAAGTTTAAGTGAAATAAAAATAAATGAAAGATGTAAAAAACTTAACCTTATATATAACCCTAACTTTAAATATATCATTCGGTGTAACAAATTAAAGAAAATTTTTTTACAATATTTTACCGTGTTAAATATCTTATTATGTGAATTGATAAATTATTATAAATATTATTTAAAAAATCTATTTAAAATATGTGTCTATATACTCTATAAAATCCATAAAAAAAAGGCTTTCCATTTGTTGACTAGATTTAAAAGTTAATTTACCTTTCGATGGGGTTATTCCGCTCTCTGTAGACATAATTTGTTTTTATAAATAACATATAAATATTGAATTTTCGCACAAGATCACAAGTCTATCTGTCTATTCTCACTAGGATCACGTACTGTTCTTTGCTTCATAAATATAGTTTTAACTGATATGATAAGACACTTACACGTCACTAAGTAAATAATAAAATTCACATTCAATTGTACAAATCTTTGTATATATTACGCAAGATTGCTTAAGTTTTTTAGATAATTTTTGTTACAAATAATTAAATTGATACACGAGATGCGAGTAGCGTTTTGTTCGGTGATGTTTTCTTAATGAGTTGGCAATGCCAACAATATGGTACAGCTGCTTTTTTGAATACAGGATGATAATATTAAAGCTAATATAATTAATTCTAATAAACGTAAATGAACTTAAGCCAAAAATACATTATTGGCTGTATGATAATGTTCCTCCTAGACGATTTCAACTGCGACGACAGTTCAAACTACTAATTTTGTGTAATTAGTAGTTTCTTGAAGTGCTTAATACTAACTTTTAGCTTTAAAACAAATAACAATAAGAAAATGATACGATTTTAGGATTTTTAGTAGACCAGGTTGCGAGTTGCGTACGTATCTTTAACATGTCCAACAATAAAAAAAAATTAAAAAAAAATTAAAAAAAACTATTACTAAACAAACTCGTAAATTCACGCGTATGAGAGCCATGATCCGGCACGAATGAATCGACCGGAGTGATACCTCACAGAAAACTGGCGTGAAACGGCGTTGTACTGTGTTTCGTTTAGTGAGTGAGTTTATGGGTTGCCCAACTTCCCAAATTCCCTATCCCCATTCCCATTTCCTGGGGGGTTAAATGAGTTACCACTTATTTCCAGCCAAGTTCCAGCAAGTTTACAACTAGCTGTCAAACCAATTCCATTCAAGTTACGCCATCAAATACTTAACTCTTATTATTTTAGCACACTTACTTCA
>JAOTAV010008618.1:0-28268 GCA_026546445.1 Cyclargus thomasi | reverse complement strand
CCTTTATGAAACCTGCTTAGAACGACCAGCAATTATGGCCTTTATGAAACCTGCTTAGAACGACCAGCAATTATGGCCTTTATGAAACCTGCTTAGAACGACCAGCAATTATGGCCTTTATGAAACCTGCTTAGAACGACCAGCAATTATGGCCTTTATGAAACCTGCTTAGAACGACCAGCAATTATGGCATTTAGATTGCGGTTACTTTAGGAGATATACAGTTCTGAAAGTCTGACCTTCGATAAAGTATAAGGCTCAACTTATGTATGGTGTAGCAAAATTTAATGGTGATATATTTTAAGGGTGTGTACTGTGTAATATGCGTTCGTATATTGACGGTAGCGGTCATTGACCTTCTGTCAGAAAATTTGTCATTTCAATTAAGGGGCAAACGGGTCACCCGATGGAAAGCAACTACCGCCGCCCGTGAACATTAGCAACATCAGAAGAGTTGCAGGTACATTGCCGGCCTTTTATGAGGGAGTATGCTTTCTTTTTAAAATTTTTCATGACGGTTCGGTCCGGAATTACTTCTGGTGTTCATTCCAGAGTTTTACTGTACGAGGCAGAAAGTTACGCGAAAAGCGCACTGTAGAACACCCTACTGTTAACAAGGTGTTGTGTTGTCACTGTGTTGTTGACAATCACCGTTTGTATAATAATTGGACGCAGGGTAATGACCACTAGTCAAAATTGGGCGAACGCATAATAGTACGGGTCCCTATAAAGAGTTTACCGTGAAAGTAGCAGCGCTGAAAGCAAAAATATTAATGACGCTCGCCCATACAAATCACAAAACATTTTTTTTGTCGCTGGCTCTTTGGTTATATCAAATAGGAAGCATTCATAAAATATTTATATTCTTTAATCTGTTTTCAATCATTTTCTCGTCCAACATACTTTTTACAGCTTAAACCATTCTTATGCCTCTACATTTCCCTAACCTCTTTGTAAAATACATAAATTTATATATTTTACAAAGGTAAAATATATAAATTTTACCTTTGTAAAATAAAAACAAAACAAACAAAAAACCCAAGCGGAAAACTAGATCTGTATATATTTCTGTCTTGCGCACCCAAAGAAAATTTAACATGGGAAGGAAATTGAAACAGAGCTAGTTGACGAACCCACGCCAATTAGTCGAAATATGTCAAATCCATGTAAGTCGTGATCTGTCGGCTGGATTTGACATAACTCGACCAACTTACTTAGATCCGCAATCTGGCCCTGTTTCAACTAATTGTATATAATTATTAATTAGTACGGAGGCTCAGTTTTTCATAACATATTCATCATCGTCATCTTTACGAAGTTGGCACGCACGACATTTTCAACCTGATATGATTCTACAAATTGGCAGATTTCCCCACGTTAGCTACGCCCTATATTTTTAGGGGGCAAACGAGCAGACGGGTTACCTGATGGAAAGCAACTGCCGTCACCCATTAACGCTCGCGACATCCGAAGAGTCGCAAATGCGTTGCCGGCCTTTATGAAGGAATCGGGAATAGGGATAGGGGATTAGGGAAGTTGGGCCACCGGTAAACTCACTCACTGAACGAAACACAGCACAACGCCGTTTCACATCACTCTGGTCGGGCCGGCCCATTCGTGCCGAAGCACAGCAAGTAAGCTCTCCCACGGCATTTCAAATTTCTGATTTTCATAATTTCTGATGATTTCATTTGTGGATTCGGAGTGCTTTATAAAGTAATTCTAAATCCATACCGAATATCAAAATGTGAAAGACTATCTGTAACCTCGTAACGCCCAAACTGGTAAGCCCATTTAGCAAAATTTGTATGTGTATGTATGTATGTTTCTATAATTGTTCTGAATGTTGTTTAATGGATTTTGACTTGATAGGCGTTTTTTTTAGATTAGATTCGATTTTACTGAGAGAGTCAAAATCAAAAATCAAAATCATTTATTTCTGAGTAAATTTCAATCAAATGTTTTCAGAATGTCAACATTAGGGATTGCAACCCCGCACCGCGAGATCTCGCAGCTCCGTGGATGATAACTACAGGGATCTATACTAGATCACTTTAAACTGTTAGGTTTTTACCAAAAAAAAATGTTATCAATTATCACAATTTAATACTTAAAAGATTATAATTAATTACTTTTTAGAACAGTTTTATAGAAAATACTAGAAAATAACAATTTTTAGTCGGGAGGCTTTACAATGTCAACTTAGCAGTAGGATTGACAGCAGAGAAAGAAAGTGACACTAGATATATAAAAAAAAAAACAAAATGGCGGATTTTTGGCCCCAAATTCGAATATTGCATTGTTTAAATTGCAACGGTTCGTGCAGACAAGTTTTTTTTTTTCGACATTTAACTTGTTTATAGGTAGAACGATTTTTTTTTTACTAATAAAAAAGGTCGTCTATTTTCGCCCATGTCCATTGTTTGTCTCTTTCATTTGGTTTAGAACCAAGGATCTCCTTCAAATTTTTTAGAGTTGTATTAAAAATAATTTTTTAATACAAGGGAGTTGCGGGCGTCATCTAGTTATTGTCACAAAGTCGACTTGAGTGAAAAAAATCATCACCATCAACATTTAAATGCCAGTTTCTCGATATAAAGTAAATCAATACAATTTGAACGGCATAGTAATTAGTGTTGGAATGGAGTTTGTGTTTTGTCACTGATGTGACTGGCGACTAGATCGAGGATCGAGGAGAAGGTATCAAGGACTTGTGCGTGTTGGCGCGGGGGGCCATGGCGCGGGGAGAGGGGAACTTACTACTTTGTATTTACACATTTAGTTTTTTGGGGTCAAATTCCAGAAAGATAGCAAAATAATAAAAACAAAGTTACTATTATTTCAACACTCTATATAACCTTCAAGTTTTTCTCTCAAAACGTCTTTTAGAAAAAAAAAGTTTCGCTTAAATAATGTATGTGAGGTTCGATCTGCACTGACTATGGAATAGAGCGTCCGCGTGACATACACATAGATCTATGGTTAAACCTATGGCCGACAACGCACTTGCAGCGCTTCTGTTGTTACAAGTGTATATGGGCGACACCAGGCGGTTTCCATCCATCAGGTTATCCGTTTGCTCGTTCGATCTCTAATTTCATAAAAAAGATAAAATAAATTGACATATTATGTTGTATAGGCGATGAATAGTGAAATATTTTTCAGTAAAGTGCTGGAGCCGTGACGAGCAGCTGATCACACTGACCCCGACGTACCTCCTCGACGAGTTCACGTGACTGAGTGGATTTCAACAACTTGCATATTTTTTCTAATTTTAGTGGTTTTGGTAGACAATTTTTTTTTCATATAACTTGGTGTGAGTTGTGAATACATTAGCGTGTGACTAGAATCTAGGGCGTGATGTATTTTTAGGCCTTAGGTGTCAAATATATTTAATACAAGTCACGTTTCTTATATGACACCAAAGTCAGAAAATTCACGAACTAAATTATGTATTTAAAACTCAAGTACAGTACTTAATGCAGTAAAATTGATATTGTGAAGAATCACTTACATAGAACGTAGTCGTTCGTCTCCATGTAGTCACAAAGATAAACATGTAATCCAACATCCATTTTACAGTAAATTGATCTTGATATTGAAAAAAATACTTCGACGACAACCCACCAACATTAGTAATCGCTTATATATTATGTTTTTTCTGAGAAAATGATTATTAATTAATAATTATTACCGGGCCATAATATTTACAGCATGATTTAGTTTTTAAACCAAAAACTAAAACTATATCTTTAGAAAAAATTATATATCTTTAAAATTGTACTTTAAATAATAGGTTATTACATCTTGCTATAAATAAGTGCTCTTAAAAATAATAAAATAATTTAAACATAGACTGGCAACAATACAAGTCATTTTTAAAAAATACATATAAATAAAAATACAAGCACATACGAGTACATGAAAAAGGTTCCAAAAAAGTTCAATCAATAATTATTTTTAAAAGTCATAAAATTATAAAAGAAAATATAATATGTAATAAATTTAAAAATTTTAAAAAAATTTCGGAAATGCGTCAATCAGAAAGTATACAAATAGGGTATTCGTTGATTTAAATACAACTATTATAAATGCGAAAATATGTCTGTTTTACGCAAGCGAAGTCCCCGTGGCTTCGAACGCTATCAACTCTAGTTAGTAACTTTATTACTCAAAATTACTTTATCAGCTTTAAAAGACGCGCATAAAGCACTTGTGCAAAGTGCAGCGTTTAATTTGTAGCACTTGTGATATTTGTAATGAAATGTGTTATAAGTTTTATAATATACTTAACATAAAATTGATGGTACGGGCAAATGAACATGACCTGATTTCCCTGTATTATACTTATTTTGGAATGTTTTAAAGATCTTCGGAGTTGTAACATTATATATATAACATACACAATTCCGTCGACTAAAGGCTACTGCACATTACCACGCATTGTAGATAACTCAACTCTACGATTACGTACCATGACGAATTTATTAATGTACACAAATATTGCTAGTAATTTTGAGGATTTACCAATTTTTTCATACAAATTTTACCCCTTATTTTTCTTCTTCAGTAGATGCTTACGTCAGAACCTTTACCCGCATGACAAATTTCGCCCAGATCTATCCAGTAGTTGACAGATCACTATTTCACAGTCAGTTAGTTTGTGTCACATTAATTGTGTTTTGTTTTTGTATTTTTATATTATAGCATTCAAATGTTAGCTATGTGGTTAGTATATTACTCGTATATCTGTCATCATAACTTTGGATTGGCTCCTTTTGTGTCGCTATGATGTATGGTGGGGAAAATTGAAAGAGAGCCAGTTGACGGACCTACGTCATCTGGTCGGAATATGTCAATTCCATGTAAGTTGTTATCTGTCGACTGAGTTTGACATAGCCCGACCAAATTACAGACAGATACAGATCGCGGATCTAAGTCCACGATCTGTATCTGTCTCATGCAATAAATATTAAAAAAAAATATTCTCTGAATGTACAAAAGCCTTTATTTACATCACACATCGGCAAAATACCGCCCGTGCACACCTCGTAACACGCAGAATACTTTGACTTTACATAATGACTTTGAACTTGGTCTACATGCGGGGAAAGTTTTGATGCAGGTCACTATAATAACGACAATCATATCTTTACTGGAAAGCTTCTGCCGTCAAGCCTCAGAAGAACTACAGGTGCTTTGCCGGTTGTTTTGATGAAGGAAGACAGTGGGTGTATGGATAGGGAATGAGGTGTAAAGACTTAGGTCTCCGGTAAACTTACTCACTTGACGAAACCCAGAGAGAGCGCCGTTTTACACCGCATACCAGCGATTTGTTTGGCCTGTTCGACATCTACAAATTTAATGTCGTCGGATTAAAAGCTTTTAGAGTTTGCATATTTAACTGTTTCTGCAGGTACAATAAAAGGATGCTGAAGTTCTTGCGTTTACGTAGGTTATAAGTGACATTCAGTTGTCCCCATTCAATAATGCTTATATTTAAATGAGAAATACGATATAAAGAAAAATGCGAAAGTGTGTCTGTCTGTGTAATAGTATCTTTGTTTGTTAAAATTAGGTATGGAGATATTTTGAGTCCCAAAGAAGGATACTATTTATCCCGTTCCGCTGCGAATTCGAAACGGAGTTGCGGGGAGCATCTAGTAGGTGATAATAATTTACCTAAAAATCAAGCAGGCTACCTCGCGCAAGTGATAAAAATCAACACATGCTGCTTTGCACTCTTTTTAAATGACTTATTTAAGAATTTTTTTTATTAATGTATTTTTTGAAGTTGTAGAAGTTTTTAAGTAATGGTGGTTTAAGTTGTCGAGGTTCTACTGTATTTGTAACTGAGATTTATGAATGTATTGCTATTTTAAATATCATGATCATCAGCCTGCACCCACCTAATAAACTGGCGACAAAAGGTCACGGAGGTTTCTGGGTGCCCTTCTCTCGGGTTCTCACGCTCACTGATGTCTCGTGATGGTCATAATACTTTATGGCAATACATATTAGGTATATATTCGCTTGGGTTGTGCGCGCAGCCCTTTGTGTGCGTGCACTTACGAATACACATTTTTTTTTCATGTAACAGTAACGTGGCAGGCACCTAGGATCCCCCACATAGGACCGAGCGCACAACTGAGTTGAACTAACTATAGTGCTGAACAGAGGGAGGCAGCAAGCACGGGATAAGGAAGATGTATCGGAGAGATAAGAAAAGGATAGAAAAGACAGACTTTTATGAATTGTTGAATAAGATTTTTCGATTCGATCATTCGCATTAGTCATAGCAAAAGTTAAACTTAGCATTGGATAAGATGACGTGAAGAACTGCCCACTTACTCGTAATACTATTGTTTAATAATTATTTTATATGTGTTAGTAAAGAATTTGGATTTACTTATTTATTTATTTGCAATTTCAGTTGCGCAGTTATATATTATTTGTTGCTGTGCAAAGGTTTTTATCTTGTTATTATTTTCTCCGTCTTTTTTTAAAATCTTTATTTTTATAGAGAGTTTGGTACAATTCAGAGCATGTCACTCTCGTAGAGAGATCCTCCGTCTTTGAATCTTCTCAAAGTGAGTCTTCTCTAATTCTTTTCAATCCTATTCATCTGTCTATTAATTACAGATATAGGCATTGTAGCAATATTTGCTCATATTATTTATAGTTTTAGCAGTGGCTGTGACCTTCGAAAGACCTTTGGACGCATTTCGAGAAAATGATTATGGCTCGTTAACCTTTTTCGGTTCAAAAATGTCATTTTGTAATTAATTACTACAACCTAAAGTGCTACAAGGTGCAGATCTACGGAAATGTTAAGTTGTTTAATCGATGAAATTTTACTTAAACGCTTTTAAGTGTTGCAATAGTAGTGTTTAAGTTGAAAATCTTAGATAAAGCAAGCATTATAAATACTTTAAAGGTGTAAAACTATGCCAGGCCGCAGCGTGCCGGGTCTCAGCGAAAAAATTCGCCTCAAGCAAGCCTTCAACAGTGTGACCACATTTAGTAGTTTTTTACTTTTTGGTACAAATGAATCCGGCATACAATAATATTCTGCAGGGCAACTACCATCGGACAGTATGGTTTTCTCAAATTCATACTAACATTATCAATATACTCGTATGTTTGTTTTTTTGTCCTTTTTCACGGCCAAATGAAGCAACCGATTGACTTGGTTTTTGGCCACCTTGGTTAAGTGGATGGAAAGCAACATAGGTTATTTTATATCTAAATAACATTATATCCCCAAAAGACGCGTAGAAAGCCGTTAAAAGATATTAGTACTATTAGATAATTTGCTAACTCAAAAGAAAAGAAAATCACCGAAACATATAAGTATCATCAATAAAATTAACTATTAGTTGTATTTCAACACTTTTAACGCATAAGTACAACTTTTGTGACTTCGCCATGACATGACACGATTTTGACATGCGCAATGAAGGATTTGCGAGATAGAAAATTTGAAACGAATACAACTATTGTGTGTCATGGACCCACATGTGAAAATTTTGACAATACTCGATTTATATAGCCGCGGCCTTACACAGCTGTTGCAGAGACTCTCAAACTTCCAGCTAAAACTCTGTTTGACAGATATCCGAGGAGGCAGCATTCGAAAAAATACTTTTTAGGAGCGAATTAACTCCTTGACTACTTAAATAGCTATATAACTCATGCAAGATATTGAAGTTGACAAAATAAGTTATCTTCAAGATAGGCGATGAAACACGCAGTCTCAGAAGCTATTCGTCAAATATTTTGTATATTTTATAAATCGATATATTTATCTAGCTTTTAGCTAGACGTTCCCCTTGACGCTTTTTAAGCGGCAAGGCTGAAAACCTTTTTTTAAGGTATAGTTTTAATCTTTGGTTTAAAAAGCAAAACATACAATTATATGGCCATGTAAAATGTTTTTTAGATAAATATATAAGCGATTTCTAATGTTGGTGACTTGTAATCGAAGTATTTTTGTCAATATCAAGATCAATTAACTGTAAGCTTGATGTTAGAGCACATTTTTATGTTTGATACCTTTTTTTTGCGGAGGGGAAATGCATTACGCATTCCCCGCCACCCTCGGGGGAAGGCGGCAGGGGTATGTAGGACTCCCCCCGGCGCAATGCGCCAGGAGCTTACTGACTAAAACCCCCCCATGCCCTTTTTTAGCGCTACACGCGGGTGGGCGCTGGGACGATACGATAAATAAAAAAGCCATTAAAACCACCAAAATTAGAAAAAAATGCTAGTTGTTGAAATGAGCTCCTTTGAAAATGAACATGGATGCAGCCGAATGAGAGATAAGTATACAAATATTTTTGTAAGCCCTTAAATAGAAACATTATGTTTTTTCAAGAATAAAAGTAGCCTATGTGACCCTCTGTCCTTTCAACTATGTATATCTAAAAATGGAATCGATTGGTTGCTATGATTGGTTAAGGCGGACAAACAAATAAACGAACACATTAACACACTTTGGATATCTTGTTACAGCGGACGGTGAACCTAATTACTACGTATCACACTTTGTGAAGCCCTGTACTAAAACACCATACGTTCTCTATAGTATAAAGCCTCCACATATCTCTGTAATTAGCCCCGAATATTTCCTTTGTAACGAGCGTCCATTGTTACCGGGTTTGGGAATAAAGATAGAGTTTATAGAGATCTTATCCTTCGCTTCTATTAAAAAGGAAAACAGGTATCATGGTTCTCTATATAGAGTCATATACGAGTATATACTTAACAAAGTCGATAAAAAATTAGACTTATTCGTATGTCCTCTGAGTGAATTCACTATGTGACACTATCGGTAATATATTACACATGATTTCATTGGTGTGGATTCATAATTTATTAAAGAATAGTATATGTAATTCCTATTACATAATTACATATAATAGAGATAAATGTTTAATTAATCTAAATAGATTAATCACTACGCTATCTAATTGGATTATGTGTCTGTAAAAGTAGTTATAAGAAATTAATAATAAATAAATAAAATGATATATCTGATTTCCGTTATAATAATAATAATATCTATGGACGCTTTACACCACGTCAGTCTGGCCCGTGGTAAGTACCTGAAGGACTTGTGCTAGGAGTAGCTCGTCGACTTTAATTAAACTTAACTGAACTTTTTGCTTAACTGAAAGTTAAAATATCATTTTTTGTACAAAACCCCGGTTTTTATATAAAAAAATATTTGAAAATAGCCTGCAAGTTTTGTCAGTGTCCTGTTTCATTAATTAAAGTGATCGTGTTCTGATTCTCATTTAGTTACAACATGTCGAGATTCTCTAGTCGCAGGTCGTTAGTGGTGACATCTGCTGGGTACTAAGTAGCTGTTGTCTGCGATGAGTCATCGAAATGCCTTTTAAATGCGGCGCATCAGCTGTTTAAGTAAAATATTTTTATCAGTATTTTCATTCATACCTTTAGTTTTGCAAATAAGTCGGAAATGTAACGGATCTTATTTACAAACTATGTAGCTGGTGCCCGCAACTACGGTGCGCAAAAATTTGTATATTACGCTGGAACCGTATATTTTTATGGCATAAAAAGTATCCTATATGTTGCCCAGACCTGATAGGTATTTAACAAAAAAATATTTATTCAAATCCGTCCAGTAGTTTCTGAGATTAGCGCGTACTCGTACAATACAAAGAGATAAACAGACAACTTTTTCTTTGACGATATTTGTTCTATTACTGTTCCTTAGCGCCCCCACATTGATAATTTTGTAAAAATATTAAATGTACAGATACTCTAACTATTACTGTTGTGTAAAAATTTTACTGTTTTACTATATGTATAGAAAAATGTTCATATTGTGTTGTTCATTTTATTGTATGTAATAAAATATTTTATTGTAGTTTAGTGGATTAATGATGTTTAAAACGTCCGTGGCCCAGTGGGTAACCTTTGGTTCGCACTCGAGAGGTACAGGCTCGAACCCCGGTGGAGGCGTGTGCCAATGACATTTTCCGATCTCAAGTACATAATACGGATGCCCATTGCCATGGGAGTTGCTCGACCGGAGGGATACAACGGCCTCACAGAAAACTGGCGTGAAACAGTGAGTTTACCGGTGGCCCAACTTCCTTAAACAACTATCCTTCTATTCCCTATTCACTCATTAGAAAGGCCGGTCACGCACTTCCGACACTTCAGATGTCGCGAGTGTCCATGGGCGACGACAGTTACTTTCCATCAGGCAACCCGTGCTCGCTTGCCCCTTAAATATCATAAAAAAATATAACCTAAATATGAAAGGTTCCAGTCCATGTACTGAATTTAAATTCTGATTTTATTCATTGCACACAAAATTCAACTAAGACGAAAGACGAAAGCTAGCAAGCAGGTATCAAAGATTTAAATGCAAGATTCGCCTACTAAAGTTTTCGAGCAAAATTTGTTAGAAAAACACAAACTATTAATGTTTCCAAAAGTAAATAATGGTTTCCGACATTGCAGTTACTTAAATGTAGGCACCAGGTAATGTTTGTCATCCACAATGTTTGGCTACAGATATCTCGTGCACATACTAACCCTAACTGACTGCTTGCTTGTTCAACTTGCGATGAGGAATATAATATATTATATCAAACTCGCCTATATATTATTATTATTTTAATGGACTTTATCGTCAATATTTAATATCATTATTATTAATTAATTATTAATGAATTATGACATGTTACCTGATTATTATATTATACTTGATGATGTATAAGTATAATATTGATGATTAGATGTTACCTTGAATTGCATTATTTTTAATAGGAGTAATATTATTTGTAATCTGTTTTAAGTTGCATGTTAGAATTTGTTTTTCTTTTTTTTAAAAATTTGCATGCCGTAATAAGGCAGAATGTATTTGGCTCTAGAAAACACTGTAACACCTGGATATTGTATTACCTACATTCTAAGCAAATAAACGATATCTATCTATCGCTTGAGAACATTAAGGCAAACAAAATATTGAAACACGACAAATAATTTTGTATCAAAAATATATTAAAACAATAACATAAACTAAAATCACATTTGGCTTTGGAACATAATCTTGCTGGCTTTCACCACCAGCCGCTGGCGTAGCCCGCGGCGTAGCCAGAGCCGTAGCCGAGACCCAGGCTAGCGGGGACCACCTTGTTGACGGACACGACGCGGGGCTCGTTGACCACCTTGCGCACGCTCACCACCTGCGGCACGTCCACCACGCGCTGGGAGTTCACCACCTTGTTGACGGTCACCACCTTGGCGGCCGGCGCGGCGGCGATGACGGGGGCGGGCGCCACGACCGCGGGGGCGATGGCGGGGGCGAGGCGGGGGGCGTACGCCAGGGAGGGGGCGATCGCCGGGGCCGCGTAGCTGAGGGGAGCAGAGAGCGCGGGTGCCGAGTACCTAATCGCGGGAGCAGCCAGGGTCGAGTAAGAGAGAGCTGGGGCGGCCAGAGCGGCGGAAGAGTAGGAGAGTGCGGGGGCGGTGAGCGCGGGGGAGGCGTAGCTGAGGGCGGGCGCGTACTTGATAGCCGGGGCTACGTAGCTGATAGCGGGGGCGGCCAGGGTGGGTGCGTATCTGATAGCCGGAGCGGCGAGGGCGGGGGCGGCGTAGCTGATGGCGGGGGCGGCGAGTGCGGCAGACGAGTAGCTCAGTGGGGCGGCCAGCGCGGCAGACGAGTAGCTCAGCGGGGCGGCCAGGGCGGCGGTCGAGTAGCTCAGCGGGGCAGCAGGCGCGGAGTAGCCGATGCTGGGCGCGTATCCGCCGTGCAGGAACCCGCGCTTGGGGCGGACGTTTCCGGCGGACGCGCACACCACCAGGGCTAGGATTGCGACCTGAGAAGACAAATCAGTAATGAAGATTCTACTTACAAACATACCAAGGTTTTGCAATATATTTTATGACACTTATTTATAAAACTTTAGATTTTTTTCAATGTGTTCCAAAAAAAATATTTATATATATAGAATAAGGGGGCAAACGAGCAAACGGGTTACATGATGACAAGCAACTACCGCCACTAATGGACACTCGCAACATCCATTTTTTTCTCGTATTTTTGTAATATTACGATAGAGTAATGCATAAATATGTAAATGATCTGCGTGTATGTTAATATAATTTAGTAATGTAGTAATTCTAGTGTCGCCCGTGACCTAGTGCACGGTCTCTGCCAAAACTGGCACCAACGACGTTTGCGCAACATCGGAATACATTTCCATAGAGATGTGTAGCAGGTCACCGGAAGGTTACATATTTGTTTTGACATTTTCGACATTGCAAGCTTTTAACCGACTTTGTAAAGTTCGGTTGTGTTTTGGTTTTATGAATATTAAGAGGTAGAATTCATTTATTTAACGAAGTATTTTTGTGTTATCAATTACTGTATCGTGGTTTTCCACAGAAACATTTTCGCTCGCAGCACAGGTTTGGTTCAAAAAAGTTATTAGTTTCGAATATTAACTTCTATGCAAGTTTTTTTAATATAAAAAAAGTTTAAGTTATAAAAACAAAGTAAAATAAGTATAATTGTCATAAATCCCGCTATAGTTTATGATCTTTACGAATGTGAATATATATACAAAAAGTTTTATTTAAAATAAATAACAACATTTTAAAAATACGAATTCTATTTGGAAATTTAGGATACGTAGAAATAACTTTTTTATTTTTATCTTTTTTAAAATTTTTTTAATGCTGGCAATACTCACGAAGGTCTTCATGGTGTGTGTGTTGTGGGGGCTGATGGTACTGATGGTGAGGTCTGGTCCGCCGAGTATATATATATGGAGCAGCGACGCGTGTTGTAACAACATCCTTGGCGGTTTTCAACAAAAACGCATAATTAATATTTCGGGGGGCGGCCGATGGGCCGATGTGAGGCAACACCATCGGACACATCTAATCGTATCGAACGTAAATCCAATAGACCTTAGATTGTTGGCATGTTAAAAAATATTTACTTAATCCTTTTGAGTAAATATTTTACATTTTTTTTTTAATTTTTGAAAAATGTTTAAAAAAGTGGCAAAAAATAAGTATTTTCCAATTATTAGTATTCGCTCTGCTCTGTATGTTTTTAAATACGATAAGCCTGCAGTTTGGGATAACAAAATGCTACGCAGATTTTGGTGTTTAGGCTTTGCTTTTCGTTTGTTATTTTTGTATAAATGGTGTTGTACAAATTGTGGATAATATATTGGTAATATGCTGCCTCTAAATCCGTTGAAATTGTTCTATTAGAAACCGCTACGTGTCTATATGTAAGATACAAAACATTTTCGCGTAACAAAATAGCTTTTACGTTGAATCAAAGCGTATAAAGCTCCTGCAATGCAATACTTTACAACATTTCATTAATTGTTTTTGAGCGAAATTGTAACGAACTCGATTTAGAAATCCCTCCGCACGAACTTATATATTTCTGGTAGTTATCAAAAGGGGTGCAAGGTTCGAGTTGTGTGGAGGCGTGTACCTGTGAGATCTTTACTGATCTCAAGTACATAATACTGACGCTGGCATGGTGAAGAAAAATATTCACACGTTCGTTGTTCAGTTCTCTCTCTGGAATATATTGCGGTCGATATCGCGAGAATGCCGTATGCGCTTGCATATGGACCTTTAATTTCCTGCCCCGGGCATAACACTTAGTGGTAACTTCGCTCCGAAAGTACTAATTCAGTATTCTTGTTAGGGTTGCGTCTGAGAGTATTCTCATATCGATATTATGGTAATTATTAATGAACTAGATGTCGCACATCGGTCGAAATTCTACCATAAATATTTGAATTCATCACGCAGAGTAGCTATTGAAAAAAATATAACTTAGTCTTTATTCAATTATAGACTTCAATTTGGCATAAAGGTCTCGTTTCTATGCCATCGAATTTAATTAAAAAAATACAGACATCAACCATAAACAAAAAAGTATTTTGGGTATGATTATCGTGTCATGTAGTATGCAAGATTAAAGCTAATTTTTAAATTATGTTGGTTTTAGACGCTCCTTCTCCATATAAACTTTGACCGGAAGCATGCTTTTACATATCTAAGCGTACCGTAACCGTAACCGTAAAAAGGGGTTCAAAAGTTTTCCGCTAGCGTATTAATATATAGATTAATGTCTGTGCCTCGTTCGTTCGTGAGTATAGCGGTGTCTCCGCGGTCCAGTGATATTTAACATAATGTAGGTTTGATTCCCACGTTGGATGCATGATTTGCAATCCTTGCTGATCACCTTGTTGGCTGCATCGGATGGGCATGTAAAAAGTTTGTCCTGAACCTGATCTCGGTCATCCATTCTACAGGCTCACGAGAGTAAAGAAAGAGTTAGTGCTGTCGTAAAATGCACACAAACTAGGGCACAATAAAATTGCTCCTGTACAGCTGGTTTTCGGTTTCAATGAATCTGACTACCGTTACTGATATTAGCGTGGTAGTTACATATAATAAAAGCGCAGAGTTTGTTGTAATGTATCAAGAGTCAAGACGAATGTTGCGCGTCAATCGCAGTGATCTGTCAATGCTATCTCAATGTTTACACAAACCTGATTTATATTTATTTGCATTCGCCATTAATGTTTCATAATATCATATTAATGTGATTATTCATTGAACAACTAGCTGGTATAGTTTTTTAAAGTAATTTATTCTATAAACTAAAAAAGCTTTCGAACCGTTATACTTTTGGAGAAATCAAATAAAAAAGGTAATGATTCTAAAATTACTTTGAAATAAGTCACACAATATAAAATGATTATAGTTGAATTTCTTTGTTTTAATTAATCTTAATACAAATATGAATAATATGAACGTCTTTTATTTATGAACATTTCGTCAAGATCTTAATATCTCATAGCCATTATTAAATAATTTTTAATCTGTTATTTTAATTAAATAAACTAACTAATAATAAACTTTAAACACCATCCTAGAATGTAAGCACGTTTTTTGTCTGTGGATACATTAAATTTCCTATACAGAAATACATTTGATTACTTCTTATCTTAACTTGCCTATCTAACAAAACTATGTAGTTTTTATCTAAAATCTTTACATCTATGTTAACTATATTATTATTGTTATAAAACGATTCCGTAAGGTAGCCGGTTGTTATAAAATAATAATTAGCGACGTGTGAATACAAAATTTTATAATAATTATTATTCATGGTGTGCGTTTCGAACTTGACCCCATTGTTAGTCATTAAAAATAATGCACAAAATGTTTTGTTGAATATGTAAAACCCGGCCTCGTGTTGAAACCGCTGCATGGAATCAAACTGGAATGTAACACATGTAGTCAAATATAAACCGACTATAATAAATTATTGGCATTTTTGCCCTGAATATTGATTTCGAAGAGCAGCTGGTTGGCGTGTAATACTACTACTAACTTTTATCCGCGGCTTTGGTCGGATAGAAAGCGAGGGCTATCATATGGAATTACACGTACGAGTACAAAAGGAAACACGAGGTATGCTTTGATGGTTCTCGAAGCAAATAAAAAAAATCTGCTTCATGTATTTTGAAAATGAGAGCGATTTTTCAAAAATAGACACCTTGTGATGAGTTAACGACTGCTGTGGTTACATATTAACTCTTTTTTTCTTTTTTTATGTGGAGTATTCATAGATAATGCTCCAATAAATTACAAAACAAAATTTACACACAAATTTCTTGGACTTGTAGAAAATATCCATTTTATATCAAACTTTGACCTGAAAGTGACTGCATCACTCATTTTTGACACTCTGTCTTGAAAAAAAATCTAGCCTCGAGCATAGGCTAGTTTTTCAAGATGGAATATTTAGCCGCTTATCTTTTAAACAATCCTGGCTTGTCAACTAATTAGTGTGAGTTTAAGTTTGCTAGCTTAAAAAATCAGCTAGTTTGGTTCTAAAATATGCCAAAAGCTTAATTTTGCTCGAAAAACTAGCCTTGTATATCCTGGTTATTGGAGAGTTTTATTGTAACTCTGTTATACACTCATTTCAAAAAGCTCGTTTCTAAAGTTTTACAAAAGTTGCAAGAGTTTATATACAAGACTTTTATAAGAATTATATTATTACGTAGGATATTATTGAAATGATACAAAGGGAAATGTTTTGTAAAAATATATTTATATCAAACTAAAACAAACAAGAATTGAACATAAAAATAAATTATAGGTAAACAGACTTTGGGATTTTTGGATGAGCGAAAATTAATCTACCACCAGCCGTTGTTGGCGGCGGCGTAACCTGAGCCACAGCTGTGGCCGTAGCCGCAACCGGAGCCGGAGATGACGCCGGAGCCGTAACCGATGCCAGAACCGTAGCTGATGCCGGAGCCGTAGCCGATGCCAGAACCGTAGCTGATGCCGGAGCCGTAGCCGAGGCCGGAGTAGCTGGGCGCGGCGACCACCTTGTTGACGGACACGACGCGGGGCTCGTTGACCACCTTGCGCACGTTCACCACCTGCGGCACGTCCACCACGCGCTGGGAGTTCACCACCTTGTTCACCGTCACCACCCGCGCGGCGGGAGCGGCGGGCGCGGCATAACCCAGGCTGGGAGCAGCCCAGCCCGAACCACCCAGTGCGTACCCGCTAGAGTAACCACTGGAGTACCCGCCGTAGCCGCCCAGAGAGCCACTCCAGCCGCCCAGGGAGCCCGCCCAGCCGCTGCGCTTGTCACGGTTAACGTTACCGGCGGACGCGCATGCCACTACAGCCAAGATTACAATCTGAAACATAAAAAGGAAAATATTGTCATCCAGATTTCAATAGTAAGTTCTATTCAGTTAAATTCCCAGTACATAATTGCTGTAAATATGAATCCAATTTATATATTTTTTGAGTGGTCGAGTATTTTATACATCGATACTCACAAAAGCTCTCATTTTGTGGATAGTGCAGTAGACTGGTTGTCTATACCGAGGAATATAGTCAAGTGATAATTTTGCTTCAAATAATTTTAAATTTATATGTTATTTTTTGCAGTATTTGACAACACTGTCCTTGTTGTTGTTTTCGTAGATCACATCTCGTTATACGGTGACATAGTCTTTATTAGATTAAGTTTAAATTTGGCACTAATTTTCATTTAAAAAATATTTACTGTCCTCGAAAATATTAATAAGATTATGGTGATGTTTATATCAAATGTGATCTAGTGTTCACCGTTCCTTCAAATGCAAATGTGGATTTCCACAAATATTTCAAGAATTAAATTAGCTAAATTGGTTCAGTTACTTCAGAGTTATAGCAAGATTAATAAAGTTTAAAATACATTTTTCTTATAATTATACATTTTTGTACAAAAACATAAATATAGAAGGCTAAAATAAACTATAGAAGGCTTGTACTCCTAAACAACCACACTGAACTTTTCGTTACACATAAATGTATGTAAAATAGAAGCACATTCATTCCAAGTATAAACAACTATAACTGTCTTAAAAGCTAAGGACCTTATATAAGTTTTTTCACTAGGTATTTAGAAAAGATCAATTAGATAACTGACGTGTTAAAAAAAACGAAAGTTACAGTCGATACGTGTACCTAGTACGTAGTAACAGTTACTGAGCACAATAACCGGCGCGCGGCCTTGAACTTGTCGTGTGAACTTGTGTCGCGCCGCGCCGCCGTCGCGGACTGCGCGGGGGTCAGTGCTCATCGCGCACCGGTAATAAATGTCAATACAAATACTACGAGGCTGAGATTGCAGCATCACATCCTGCCACTAGTATATATAGACATCGCTCTGCCACGAGGATAACATTCGCTAATCCTAGCATCTAGATAAACGTATCATCATGAGAGCATTTGTAAGTACACGAAATAAAATGAGACAGGAAAATATGGTACGAGTATAAAAGCTTCGATTCGGATTACGAAAAATGATTATTATATGAGTTAGATCACGTCAAGTGGACCCCCCATTTTCCACTTGATTATAAAAATCAAGTTTATATATTTTCTTGATAAGGTCTTTACATTAAAAATCGATACCCCAAACGATTTTTAAAAATTTCGATTTTAATAATAAATTTTTTAACTATAAACATTTACGTACTTTTAATTAGAAAGTCAATTTTAAATTAACCGTTTAATATATGTTCATATTTTAATAACATTACCAACTAAAAATTATTTGTTAATTATCATATTGTTTATTAATATTTAAGTTAAGAAATGAAAATTTCATGGATTTGTCGGTAAAAATATGAAATAATTTTTTATCGGTTTTATATACTTATACATTATATATTTATACATTATTTATTTAAGTTTGAGATTCCGAAAGAAAATTTCACTGCTCGCGATTAATTTAAACAATATGAATTTATTTGTCACGGCGCGGCGGGCGCCTGGTGCTGGTAGAACACAGCGTCAGACTATGCTGCAGCTTTTGATCTTTCACAAGAATTGCACATGTAATATCCGATAAATTCTTGTATATGAAACTTGACTATGAAAATCATATTATAAATCAAAGTATTTTGATTTATAATATGATTTATACATAATCAAGTGGAAAATGGGGGGTCCACTTGACGTGATCTAACTCATATATTATATCGTCAATCTGATATGCTTTATTATATAACTTTTAAGTTATTCTCGGTATATTTTCATCAAAACTTAAGTCTTAAATAAATTACACAACGTGGTATACTTTATCAAAGTATTGATTGTAAACCGTAAGAATACTTCAACTGTTACAACTTACAAACAAAAACTGGTCCGTTAAACATTAATACAAGCATCAAAATTTAAAAGGGTTTCTAAATTTGTAGAAGTAAATATTCTGTTGATTGTTATAAAATATACCTTTAGAGTACTATAATGCGTTTAGTGATTTTTATTAATTATATTCTGTATTCTTTGAGAAACTGATAAAAGGCTGCTCGTTTGGCTCCTTATTTAAAAAAAAATTACGGGTCATCGTAGTTTGGTCGGTTTATTTTTTTTTCTATGGCTTTATATGTCCATGGCGATATACCTACCATCCAAAAGTGTAGTGTCGTCACACTCCACTATTATAAACGCAATTGTTCATAACGATTTATTTTAATAGCATTCGTCATTGCTCGGCGTAGTCGCCAATCAGTGCGTTTGGACGCCACTCAACTTGACTTGATAACGTATGAATATTTTTTCTATATTTTATGTAAGGAGTTTTGAAATAAACAGCCACGAAATAAATACATAAGACATTTGTTTGGCAGTTGTACTCCTAATCCACTCTATGTAAACACATTTTATGCTAAGCTTTTCCATTTTAAGTTTTACTAATAAGTATTGTTGGTAATATTTGAAGCTTAACAATACATATTTTATTATTCAATAACTTGTTAAAAGAAACAAGAACTTTCATATAACATAAAGCCGCGCTTACACGAGCCTCGTGTCAGTCCAATTTCTTAATCACACTCCGAAAACGCTTTATGATTGGTTTAAAACGCAGTCCATTTGAAACTGAAACAGCACGTATTTCATGACATCTATTCCAAACGGACGACTCATGTAAGCCAGCTTTAAAATATAACACGAGTAAATTATGTAGTTTAATTAGTAGTAGTACAGGAAACATTGATGTACTCCATTCACACATAAAACACTTTATTTACAAAACATGAGAAGGTTTGTAAATTAAAAAAATAATGATTTTAAATAGCGCCACAGTATTTTTGTCATGTTTCACAATTATTAGGTACAATAAAAACAAAAATTTAAACAACCAATAAAAAACTTATTACATCCTAATTCAAATACAATTCTAAAAAACTATCATATCCGTCTAGTTAGACCTCTTATACACAGCCTGCAAGGCGATATCAAACAAAATGGTGGACAAACTCGCAGTTAATTACTGGAAATTCCCGGAAAAACTGTAACCATAATTTGGAACAAAACATCTAAGTATTCTGAGTAATGTGTATCTAATATATTCATTTGTTTATGAGTAAGCAAAAAAATGTGAAATAACTGAACGAATTTCGCACTTAAAAAATAAAAGAAGAATGAAAGTTTTGTCCGTATTTTAAAGTCTATGTGGTCACAGCATAACACCTAAGAGAATTGGAAACTAGTGGACTTTGAAATCTGTACATTTGAGCACATTTCAATCTAACTCCTGGATTCTACATTTAAGGGTAGTAAAGACATAATGCGTCAATATAAGTAGAGGTATTAAACAATTAATAAAACGATTGGGTACAATTATTTAGGGTCTACACTAAAACGACGCAGCGGTACAAAGTGGAATATATACTATGTATGTATGCATAAAAATATTCCGTAATAACAATTTCCGTTGCATCTCTGAGTCCGTTTTATTTTCCTGTCACATAAACTGACGCTTTTATTCAATTTTCTTAGTTTTTATAAACGCCTTATATTATGTCAAAATACATAGATAACTTAATATATCATGAAACAATTATTTGATGGGTACAAAAACTATTTGATAAATATAAAAATGTAAAATAAAATTCGGTTTATTTCGTTGTATGCCTAGTAAGGGGTACTGTAATATTCAGTTAACGTTTTCAATACAGAAGTTTTAAACATTTTATCAAACTTGTTATAATTTACTAGAAGGCATCATAATATATTATAATAAAGTATAGAACGATAACTCTGACTATACTAACTTTAAACATGACTATAATGGATAGATTTTCGAAGCACCTGAAATTGAGTACTAAAATATATATGCATGCATTTTTTTTAACTCTATAACTTTTTAATCAGTTAGTACTTTAAAATAGTTTTTGTATTATTCTCAGCTATAATAATTTACGTTTTTCGCTTAACAAATTGGCAAGAACAATGCTATATTAAAAGTAATGGTACGTTTCCAATTCGGTTTTCACCATAAAACCGCACACGTACAAACATTTAATCACACTTAAACCAAGTTCAATTACATGGGGAATGTTACAGATACCCTAAACCAAAAAACTCATTTGCAGGTAACGCGAAATGACAACGTTAAATATAGGTGTAACAACAAAACGATATACAGTAGTGTATCTGCGTCCACGAACTCGAATTCGTGTAATGCAGAGTCAATGTTAACTCGCTTGACCTTGATTCTTCAGTGGTCTGTACTCTTAATCAGGGGCCGTAATTCAAAACCGTTTTGAGACTCAAACGAACGAATCGGATTGCCGAGTCTTATATTTGGCTGCATTTGGTCGAGTCCGAAAAAAAGCTCGTAAAAAAAGTATTTCTCGGAGCTCATTAACACTAATATGTCTTTGACGATTTGTGTTTTTCGACTAATCGTTTTTTTTTTCACGAATCATTATTTTGACTTGTATGGGCGGCTATACATTTTAAATGCCGGTGTTTACAGTATTACGGAATCGTGGAAAATGACGGTTTATTCAAAAAAAACGTTACGACTTTTTTCGAAAACTTTCAGTTATAAATCACGAATTGTTATGACCAATCGGTTGGGCCTTTTTGTTTAAGAATTCAGTGTGAACATACCACACAGTCAATGATGGACCTAGTGTGAATGAACCCTTAGAGTAAATAGCACATCGTGACAGTTCTAAGATAATATAATATAATTTGTAGCATTATGTATGCAGCAATTTTTTTTAGCAACGCAATAACGCATTTTTGTTTAATTAATATTTTTAGCTAAAAATGCATATAAGAGCTAACGTGTAAGAGAAAAGCAACAGCGATACATATAAGTTTTTTAAGAAACCAATTTTGCGACAACAGCAGACAGCTTTGTCGTCAGCAAAATATATTTTCATCCGACTAGTATAAAGGTAGTCTACTGTAATTACATTATGGCAATATTCTGTGGTACAAACAAAATTGGTTGTTATGGTTTATGTAGAGCATTGTATATCTTCGCCGACACAATTTCCTTCAGAACCTACCCAAAGCCTTTTAGCGTTGCCCTGTGCGAACAAAGTAGAAATATAAAACTTAGCTATAAATTTCCATGAAATTTATAAAAATGTTTGAATATTACAATACCCAATACACAAAAATTCATTATTTTTAACAATACTTAAAAACCAATATTCAAAAACTTATAACACTCATAACCCCATCGAGTGTATAACCAATAGAGAAGTAATATGTGCCACCCGTGTCCGAAACTTATCAGTGTTTTGGCACTGATAAATTAACCGCCAACCAGCGCTCTCACATAAACAGTACGTAACAATAAGAGACCTGTGTGTACGTTCTCCGAGACTTCTGACATTTCATAGCGCAGTGGCTTTGGGCGGATTTTTTTTCCAGACAACATTTCCGCTCTTTTGGTTATATGCTCGATGCATAACCCCAACTAATAAATAAATTAAAGTGTCAGTAATAAAGTACGAACCAAAAACCAAGTATCAATATTACAATACACAGAATTCATCAACCAAACAATATTATAATAATAGAATTATAGATTAGAACCCTTTGATGATGCCGTACGCTTCTAGACTGGACATCGTCAGGTATATGAGCCAGAGGGAGAAGAAGAAGATGGATGTGAGGGTTTTGGCGCAGCGAGGACCTCCTAGCTCCCCGCCGATGGACTTGCGCCTGCGCAGCATCAGGACCATGACGGCGAAAGCGGCTTCCGAGCAGAACATCGTCACGCTGAACGCGAGGCTGTAAACATTTTAAAGGTAAATCTTCTTCTAAGGCGACGCGAAACATGCGCCGCATTTCAGGACCATACTTTTTACCATGAGAGGCCCATGTTTCGGTACTAATGGGCCTACTCGACCGGAGAAATTCAACGGAAAACTGCTTACATCCCATTCCCTATTCCCGTAGCTTATTCCTACACTACAAGGCCGGCAACGCACTCGCAAGGCTTTTGATGTTACAAATGTCCATGGGCTGGGGAAGTTATTTTCCATCAGGCGAATGGTCAGCTCACTTGCCCTAATTTCATAAAAAACCTAGCTTGCCCCAGGCTAGCAGAAAGACGCTACTCACTTTCCAGGTTCAACATGGAACTTCTCGTTCTTGCTCCAGTGTACGATGGCGGCGACGGTCCACGCGACGCCGATACCCAGGAACACGTTGACCGCGTTAGACCCCGTCACGTTGCCGACGGACGCGTCCGCGTACTTGTCCTGTATGGCCGCCACTTTACTCGCGAACGTATCTGTGAAGGAAAGATTGAAAATACCAATAGGGTATAATGAAACAACCACAATGTTTTAGGCTGTATATTTGTATAGCACTGTATGTGCATTGTGTTTGCGCAGTACTGAAAATAAGCGAACTCTATATTAGAGCCACATTCTGTTTGTCACTCCCTGTTTGGTGCATATTTTGCACCGCTCGAGTGCGACAGTGTAAACGGGTGCACTCGCCTCGCCTCGCCTGTCAGTCTTGGGCAAAAGTCTCACTACGAGAATCGGCGAGAGTGTACAGTCGTCATTAAAATTATCAAAGTTTTCACAGTACGAGATACTTTAGACAAATCGTCGACGCCACGCTCACAATCAGCACTAAATCGCAAATTACCCCCTCCGGTAGCTAGTATGCTTGTTTCTCTCGCACATATAAATATCCCTTACCGGGTATGCTGGTCCCGAGCGCGACGAAAATGATGGCTGTGACGGAGTCTCTGATACCGAGCGTGCAGCCAAAGTGTGACGCGATGTCGCCGATGACGGCCGTCACAATGCCGATGCAGATGATCGACACCACGAAGCACACGTAGCCGCCGCCGATGTCTGCACAGTTTTAGGGTGTGTGATAAGGTGTAATGGCAATAACATTTAAGCGTTCCACACACCTAAGCCGACGTCAGTCACATGTGTGGACATGTCGGCGGCACAAACCGGCAGTCTATGTGAAAAGAAGCAAGTCGGCGACATGCACTCGCGCGTGTTGCCAAATAAATTATTGTCAAACTACCGACATGTTGCCAACATTGTTCTTTGATAATAAGTAAAGTCTCCGACCTAGCCTGCCAACGAAATTTTGCCTTATATAACATCACGCTACGACCAAAAAGAGCTTAGTAGTAATGAAAAAATGTTGTAAAAAGGCGGACAGAGTCGCGGGAAACATCTAGTAAATAATAATTAGACCGACTTTAATATAATTAGTGGCCAGCAATTGGCATACGTCAGTTTTTCAGTTAGTAAAGCGGAAACCATACTGATCGGTGGCGACTTACAGACGCGACTGACAGCCGCGATCTAGATAATAATAGGCATAAGTCGCGGACGTTTCTAAAGGACTATCAGACACGTCTGACGTTAGTTACGGACATTTTTGTAAGAGCTTGTAGGTAGCGTTAGATCACTAGCCCGTCCACAAAATGGTCATATGACCCCGCAGGAGAACTTTATAGGACGATAGAAGATCATAAAACAATAAGATTTTTTTCTATGATTTCACTTGTAAGCTGTCCAACTGGGGGCTGCTGAGAAATATAAAGTTCAGGTAGTCAAAAAGTACATTTTGGACATATATTTTTGCATGGCATTGCGGAATAAAGTTTAGGTACTCAGAAAGTACCTTTTTGACATATATTTTTGCATGTCATTGCAGAATAAAGTTCAGGTAGCCAGAAAGTACATTTTGGACATATATTTTTGCATGGCATTGCAGAATAAAGTTCAGGTAGTCAGAAAGTACATTTTGGACATATATTTTTGCATGGCATTGAGGAATAAAGTTTAGGTAGTCAGAAAGTACATTTTGGATATATATTTTTGCATGGCATTGAGGAATAAAGTTTAGGTAGTCAGAAAGTACATTTTGGACATATATTTTTGCATGGCATTGAGGAATAAAGTTTAGGTCGTCAGAAAGTACATTTTTGGACATATATTTTGTATAGCATTGCGGAATAATGGATAATAATCTGTTTTGAATCATTATAAAACTGATGGCGTATAAGAATCAAATGAGCAAATTTGCCCTGGAAATTGTCAAAAAATAAAGAAGATACTGGCTTTGTACCGTACCATTTTCTACGGCACTGCGAGCTTTCTTATTTTTCATGGATAAATTAATGGTTAACTTGCCATACAAAGATATATGTCCAAAATGTACTTTCTGACTACCTGAACTTTATATTTCTCACCAGCACCCACTTGGAGCTTACAAGTGAAATCATAGAACAAAATCTTATTGTTTTATGCTCTTCTATCGTCCTATACAGGTCTCCTGCGGGGTCATATCACCCATCCATTTTGTGGATGGGCCAGTAGTCTGTTATGAATTTTTATACGAACCAAAAATAGCATGAAAACAAAATCAACCGCCATTTAAAATATGAATTCGTGAGTAATATCGATAAGCTCCTTTCGCTGAGCTCCTTAACCTGACATTAAAAATAAATTACTTTGCAATTTTCCACGTACGCCACAACTGAATATAAAATCATGGCAATCTTCTTTGCAGGAAATTAAGTCTTCAAAAGAAAATTTTAAATAAAGCACGATATTCATTAATAAATATGAGCTAACACGATCACGATAAAAATACTGCAGCAATGTCCCCTACATTGAACTTGCTTAGGAACAGTAATAGAATACAAATCGGCAAAAAAAGTTGTGTTTATCTGTTTGTACGCGCTAAACACCTACTAAATGAATTACAACAAATGTTTTTTTTTATTTAATAGCTATTAATAGTCTAGGTTAATAGCTATTAATAGTATAGGTAACACATAGGATACTTTTTATCCCGGGTAAATGTACCGTACATTCCCATGATATAGAAATTTTCGCGCAACGAGCTGCGGGCATAAACATAGATATCATTTATAATTCAACCAGAATGGGAATCGAAGCCGTAATATCCGAGTCAAGAGGTGTATACCACTAGACCATGAAGGCTTTACATTGAGGTGTTTATTGTGATCAAGCAATGGGCTAACCCGGAAAAGACTTTTTTAGGGTTGGTTAAGAAACTTAAACAATCTCAGTATGGCAAATAATTTTCTGAAGACCCCATCGAAATCGGTGCTAGCAAAACCTAATGTAATTGCAGGCATTTTTACTAATGTGAAAAACTTACCGGTTGGTGGCACGAAGGCGAACAGAATCTTCCAGAAGACGGTCAGGATATGCATGATGTAGTCCGCCCAAGACGGTGGCTCGTCAGGGTCATCTGGAAACAAAAAAATAAGATAGAAATTCAGGTTAAAAGTGACTTCCATGAGCATTCTTTAATTGCGCTGCTATTATCAGAGCTTACCTAAAAAGGAGCGCTAAAAAAGCAATTTTCATATGCTACAAGAGACCCAGACTCATGAATTTTTCAATGTTTAAGTGAAAAAAGTTAACAAAAGTCGCACTCTTACACCCCGATAAACTACAAATTATGTATAGAAATCGTTGTATTTACTTTAAAAATTATTTCTATGTAAATCGGCCTATTGTAAAAGTATTTTAAATGCTTATTCTTTGATCTTAGTCCGTCAAAGGAGTACACTGAATAGAGTTGGATCAAAGACGAGAATGTAAATATTTTCTACCGCTTGTCTGTGTAGTCTCCCCGGCCTTAACAACTTGTACTTAGGAACTACGCTCCAGTACATAACGGGGAGAGCTTAGTGATAAGTTATGAAATTTCGAGGCTTAGATGTTACATCCTCTTATGATAATTTAAATTGATTTAACGAACAGAATATCGAATAGAGAATATACATTAATAGTATAATCTCAGAATCGGATCGTAAAAATTATTGTATATTGTTTGGTATACAAATTAATATTGAGCCTCCTTAGCCTAGTGGGACCTTTGGTTCCCACTCGAGAGGGTGCAGGTTCGAACCCCGGGCGTGTACCAATGAGACATTTTTCGATCTCAAGTACATAATGCTCATTGCCGTGGGAGAGCTATGCTTCCGCACGAATGGCCCGGCTCGACCGAAGTGATACCACGCACTCCCAGAAAACTGGCGTGAAACGGCGTTGTGATGTGTTCCGCTCAGTGAGTGAGTTTACCGGTGGCCCATCTTCCCTATTAATCCCCTATCCCTATTCCCATCCCCTTTTCCCCGATAAAGGCCGGCAACGCATTTGCGGCTCTTCGGATGTCATGAGTATCCATGGGCGACGGCAGTTACTTTCCATCAGGTCTTGTCGCTTGCCCCCTAAATATAATTATTTTTTTTAATACGAAATAACACACCGTATTAAGTATATAAAAATATTAACATTTGTACATAATGAATTATACTATTTATAGGAATTATTAGCTTTTCAAACAGTTTCTTCAGTGCAGGCTATAATAATCGTAATCCTTTTTTATACCAACAAGTATAAAAAGAATTTATTAGAAAAAATCTTGAATCTTTTTAATAAAAAAACTTCGAGCTTTCTTTCTATTTCATACCTAACTTTACCACTTTTAAAATGGCATACCCGATGCAAGTTCGTGTTTGCCATCAATTTGTGGCCATTGTGTCCGGGATAATGGCGGCCAAGTGGCCAGCTTCGGTGTAAGAGGGCCATTTAGTGGCATTTAGCTGGCGTGCCACCGAGTGTCATTACACCTTATTGTTGCTTTACTTCACTCTGATTATTCAAGGCCCTTGTTGTTGACGTATACTCCAGTAGCTGGCACAGAACTTCATATAAAATTTCAAAATTTGCATGGAATTTCGTGCCAATGCTATTTTGATCAGACTATAGAATACTTTTTGCGAGTGAGGTGAGTGAACAAAAGTGACTTTAAGTTTTTGCGTTTGGTGTAATAAAATAATGTAATGTAGTTTGCAAGGTATAAAAAATGTGATTATACTTAAAGGTGCGTGTGTGCGTGTGTGTGTAATTAAAAGTGTATGTGTCTCCACACAAAGCGTGAAAGGGCAGCGCTGTAAGCGAAAAGAATGTTTGTAATTTATATGGGCAAGCGCCCGCCCAGCGACACGAGATTGCCCGTCCTTTACCTGAGCTGGCTGTGAGCGCCTCGGCGAACTGCTCCGCCCACGAGGAGGTGCCGATGATAATGGAAGCATTGGCGCGCTGCACCAGTTTGTCCACGGTGTTCTGGGAACAACGAGTTGATTATTAATCAGCTGTCAGTCTGTCATGGGCTCTGAGTCCAAACATTTCGTAATATTAAAAATTGTGGATAAAGTGGGTGAAACTTAAATATCTAAAGGCACCTTTATTAATATACGGGGCACCCGTTTTGATCTTTCAGGATACGGAGCTTCGAGATAGCTTTATGTACGATAGAGGAAGTTGAAGCAGAGATAGTCAATTGGCCGGAATATGTCGATTTCAAGTAAGTCGCGATCG